>LR749675.1:68896-150055 GCA_902729485.2 Mus minutoides | reverse complement strand
TGTGTGTGTGTGTGTGTGTGTGTGTGTGTGTGTGTATGAAGTGTGTGTGTGTGACCCAGAAATGGTCATTCTCAGAATACATGCACCTTATTTTCTTAAGGTTTATTTATGTACATGGGTGATTAGCCTGCAAGTGCATTTGCACACCAGACAAGGTACCATGAGACTACAGTTACAGACAGTACTAAGCTGCCATGTGAATGCTGAGAATTGAACTTGGGACCTCTGGAAGAACAGCCAATGCTCTTATCCATTGAGCCATCTCTCCAGCCTCCACCCTGCCCCCTCTTCTACCTTGCTTTTTAATGAGAGCTCTCTCACTTACTAAGCTGGCTGGCCAGTTGAGCCTCAAGGATCCACCCTGTTCAGCTCCCCCAAGGTTGGGGTTACAAGCATGCACCACCATGCCTAGCTTTCTTATATACAGTGTGATTACCAAACTTGGGTCCACATAGTTGGACAACAAGTACTTTACCAACTAAGCTATGTCTCCAGCTTAGTGTGGGTCTCCTTTCAGAATCTTAGGGTACCTATGACTGTGATAAAATGCCATGTCCAAAGCAACTAGGGGAGGAAAAAGCGGGTTTCATCTTACACTTCTAGGGCCATCATTAAGGAAAGTCGAGGTAGGAACCTGGAAGCAGGAGCTGATGCAGAGGCCATCAAGGGCTGCTGCTTACTGACTTCTTCCTCACGGCCTGCTCAGCCTGCTTTCTTATAGAACCCAAGACCATCAGCCCAAGGTGGCACTGCCCACAGTGAGCTTGGCCCTCTCATATCGATCATCAATCAAGAAACTATCCAACCAGCTCGCCCACAGACCAATCCAGTTGCAGCATTTTCTTGACTGAGGTTCCCTCTTCTAAAAGGACTCTATCGAGCCGGTGTCAAGACGACATTAAACTAGCCAGCACAGAATCCATATCCAAGAGAAACAAGCTCCAGGAGAAGGAGCAGAGGTATCGACACTCTGGGGAGCAGGGGAGCGAAGAAAAGCAGTCAGGAGTGGGGAAGACACAGAGACCACACTGGGGAAATTGTACCCAGTGCATACAGAGAACATGTTTGAAAGTGGAGGAGAAAAGTCTAGACCAATCCTCTGCCTAGTTCCCGGGCCAGATGGTCAGTTTGTCCTTGCTTTCTACCTGTCCATCAGCTATATGCCTGCACAGACTTACATCAGCTGAAGCCCTTCTCCCTTAAAGAATAACTCCTCAGTTCTAAGCATTCAAGCTGTACTTCCACTTTCCGTTTCCACACTGATAAAACTCTATGAGTGTAAATAAGACACGGCACAAAGTAGTCTAGCCTATTAGGCTTTAGGGTAGGCCCTCAGAGGACAGCATGATCTGATGACAGGTGTGAGAAGCTCCTTTGTATACCTCCACGCAGGGACCTACACACGTGCCACTGCCTAAAACCCAGCAGCTTTCTTAGGAGGTTGGAGGAAATTTTCCACTGCCCCCAACAGCATGAAGACATCCCACCACTCCCATCAGATCCTATTTTTCACTTGGGCTGCATACAGACTGTTCCCACCCCTGCTGCCTCCCCCTCAACATCCGTTTCCGCCACGGGGAGCCAAAGATCCCTAATGCGACTCACACTTCAAGTCCCCAGAAGACAGTTCCAGACAATTTCAAGTGTCCCTGTCAGCCCCCTTATTCATTAAGCATTCCTGTTGTTGCCCTTCAGTACCTTAAGAAACAAGATGGAGGTCCCAAGCCTGGAAGTCAAATGCTCTGAGATTCAAGAGAAAGGTAGAGAGCTGCATAGAAAACTAGGAAGATGATCACAACTCTTTTCATAGAGAAAAAAGGCCCCTAGAGTAGGCCTATGGTACTTTTAAACTGAGTCCTGTGTTGGCAACTTTTAAACAACATTTAAAAACAAAGCGAAACAAAATACCAAAACAAAAAGAGCAACCGGCACAATGTCCTCTGCTTACATTTTTGCCATTCATTGGTTTTGTTGTGTTTTGTTTGGGGCTTTTGTAGGATGTAGAGGAAACTGAGTAGAAATTTTACTTTTATCAAGAGAGAAGCTGAAAGCAAAGGCACCCCAATGCAGTTCTCAGGGAAATGCAGGCATCAGGGCTCCAGGCACCCGGGCTCCATGCCGGCATAGCGATGTCTTGTAAATCCTTCCCGGTTAATCAGGTTTCACGTTGGCTTGTGTTTGTAAACCAGGAAAGTAAAGCCCTTTTTGGAACGTGTCCACAGACTCTCCAGACTGGCTGTGCCGCTCCACAGGCTACTAGGGTAATTTCTGCCAGAAGTCCCAGAGCAGTCCCTCTCGGGTTGTTATGGCAATAGAGTGCTTTGGTTTCTAGCTCTTTCTTTAAAAGGAAAATACCCCAGCCAGGTAAGATGGTTCAATAGGTAAGGGCTCTTGCCACCAGGCCTAAAGGCCTGAGTGTGATAATCCATAAGGTGGAATGAGAACCAACCTCTTCAAATTGTCCTCTGACCTACACACACACACACACACACATCCCATGGCACACACACTAAATAAAAATTTTAAGAAAAATACTGGTACTGCTAATTCCCCTAAAATGTTGGAAATGATAGCAATTTTATAAGAATACCATTTCATCAAGATGAATGAGTTTCATCCAAAGGTTCTAGAGACCCCATGAATTTTGCTATAGGAACCAAAGGCTTCCTGAAATGATATGCAAAATTTTGTTTAGGGGCAGTTTTCTGAGAAGAGAGGCTATGCTGACTAGTTTTATATCAACTTGACACATGCTATCTGAGAGGAGGGAACCTCAGTTAAGAAAATGTCTCCATGTGATCAGGGTGCAAGCAAGCCCGTAAGGCATTCTCTTAATTGGTGACTGATGGGGAAGGATACAGCCCACGGTGGGTGGTACCACCCCTATGCTCCTGTTCTGGGTTCTATTAGAAAGCAGGCTGAGCAAACCATGAGGAGCAATCCAGTAAGCAGCATTCCTCCATGGCCTCTGCATCAGCTCCTGCCCTCAGGTTCCTTCCCTGCTTGAGTTCCTGCCCTGACTTCCTTCTGTGATGAATTGCAAAGTAATCCCATTCCTTCCCAACTTGCTTTTGGTCATTGTGCAATAGAAACCCTGACTAAGACAGAAGCTGATGCCGCCAAGACTCAGAGGAACTCAGAACCTTCCCACAGGACATGTGCAACCTCTACTCTACCTCTCCCACAACACCCCTGCACAGCCTTAGTGACATACAGGGCCCACAGCAGGTGCAAGCTGATTTTAAAATATGGGTGATCACGATGTTGGTTCAGAGAACCATGGGCTGCGTAAAAGCTGTTACAAATACTGGTTAATCATACAGAAAACCTATGGAGGAGTGTTTTGTTTTTAAGTCAAGAGGTGACTGTGGAGTCAGCAAGACAAAACACGCTTTGTAGGAATTTGGGATCGAGGAAACGTTTTACAATCTTTTCATCCGCATCGCCTCATAACACTGAGAAAGAACACAATACAATATGCCCTGCACAGCAAAGCTAGGGTTAAGAGTCTTGACATAGGAAAGTGGAAACAAAGGACGGATATGTGGGCCTGTCTGTCAGATGGGCAGCAGCCACAAAGAATAGTCAAGGCTACCAGGAGACAGTGGAAGACCCCTGTGTCCTGATGCACGTGCTCTCTGTCTGTCTGTCTGTCTCTCTCTCACTCACTCCCTACAGAGAGAGAGAGAGAGAGAGAGAGAGAGAGAGAGAGAGAGTTTCCTGCTCAGAGCCTTCCTGGAAGAGCTGGAAGGATAGCAGGACTCTTCACTGGAAGAACCAGAGGGCATCCTAGCTGCAGCCTGGCAGGGCACCAGCCCTTTTTATTATGGGACACACAAGGACACATTCCTTCACCACTGGGTTCAGCAGTATATCTAAAATTTGAAGAGGAAGGAGGCTGGCTATCCAGACTGAGGGGTAGCTAGGGAGACCCCTGGAAGCCCTTGGACTCTGTCAGGGCACATTATTTGACCCCTGGTTTTTATGTCCCTCTGTTTTCCTCTCAACAAGATATCAGCTAGGGTAGCTCTGTTCACACTTCCTGACTAGAGAAAGAAAAAATGGTGGTAAATTCTTTAGTGAGAGGGGGTTGTCAAGTGTCAGGCACAGGCTGTAATCCATTAAGCAGCATCAAGTAAATCCACACACAAAGTAGCTGTAACTGGCCAGCGCTAATCCACTGACGACAGGACAGATGTAAGGAAGCCCACGCTATCTGGAGACAGCCACTATGAACAGAGTGTGTGAAATGAGCTCCTGTCCCCAGGAAACTGAAGCCAGCATTTTCTGATTATTAGATTAAGCCCAAGAAAATGTCTAAATGCATCCATAGGGGCACTCATAGCTCTTCATCCCCTGGTGCTTGGAGAGACACATATATGTGTAATATAAGCATCATGAGAGGTCAAATAACTTAAACAAAATGGGTTTAACTCAGACTCAGGCCACGGAACAAAGGCTGCCTCTTTTCCAAAGCTGATGAAATATATGTTCCCTGTCCCCTTGAAGAACACAGACCTATATAGGACCATCCAAAAAAAAAAATTGAACAGAAGGCTCTCTGAGAATACCAATCTACAAAAGAAGATGGGGGCGGGGGGAGCCAAGTGAAGCGTCCCCCCTAATAGAACACCTAAGACACAACCCACCCTGAATCTGTACCCGAGTTGGTTTTACCCATCTTCTGCATTTGCTATTCCAGGAGTGAGAACTCTCACATCCACAGATGTCTATAGTTAGGGCTGATCCCTAGGTCTTGCACAAGGACTCTAGGATATTAAGCTGCCAATTCATGTAGGATCCTCCTGAGCTGTTGTTAGGAGGGAATGCAGTGGACCAGAGCAATGCCGAGCACAAAGGTGACGTTAAAGGAAGCGAACATCTGGAGTAGAACAGGTCTCAAAAGGACAAGAGAAGAACCTAAAAAGAGAGGACAGGACCACCCTCTGCGGAATGAGGCACGGAAGAATCTCTACCTCATGGATGAGATTAGCTGCCCCAGAAATGTCCTGGCAGCATCCTGCTTTGAAGCACTCAGCAGAGGTGATGGGCAGACCTGCTATCACAGGGCATCAGGGAGCAGTCAACTTAAGACATGAGAGGAAAAATCACTGGGGTGGTATTTACAAAGGGAGATGGTCAGAATGTGGCCTGCCAATTCCCAGCTTCTGCAGAAGGCAATGCAGATGAGAGAGCCGAACTCAAACTTCTAAGGTCACAGGCTCAGTCCCATGAAGGCTGATCGAAGACCTTAAAGGCAACCAGCCTCCTGACATGGAGTGACTTATCTAGCAGCAGCAGGTAGAAAGGCCTTCTGGTGTCGATCAATTTCAATGTATTGCTCCTATCAATCTAACATCATCTGTCTCACAGAGGTGACTCGGAGAGAAGCACCCTGTGCAAAGACAGGAAACCTCTCAGAATTTAAAACCTGCATGCATGCCATTATGATTTGATGGCCCCACAATCTTGGTAACAAGTAGATTTTGTTGTTGTTGTTGTTGCTGCTGTTGTTTAAAATTTTTTTTTACATGTCTGAGTCTTTTGCTGTATATAACAGCACCATATGCACATCTAATGACATCAGAGGCCAAAAGAGGGCTTCAGATTCCCTGAACTGGAGTTATAAATGGTTGTGAGCTACCATGTGGGTGCTGGGAACCAAATCTGGGTCCTCTGCAAGATCAGCAAGTGCTTATAATAGCTAAGCCATACCTCCAGCCCCAAAACATGGTTTCTTTTTAAGTCAATTCTTCAGAGACTGGACTTACTCTGGGAGAAAAAAACTACCTTAGAATTGGCTCTCTTCTTATGCGCACCAGTGCCCAACTCCTCCTGCTTTCCATCCAAATCCAATGTTTTAGCCCTAAATTATTCTACCAGAGTCCAAACTGTGTGCAGTCTCTCACTGAAGTACTTCTCAACCTGAGTATCAGGCTCAGTTGGAACATTTTGGTAAAATGCACATGGGTCTGTGTTCTGATAAGGACTACTATATTTCCTACTGGTCTACAAGTCACACTCGAAGGTAAAGCTCGAACTACCAGAACATTCATCTTCCTGGGACCCATTCATAAACATGTGCACACATGCAATGGTTCCCACAATGGATATCTCCAAATCCAAATCTCTCATGGATTCGTTCCTTTTTCATTAATATTGCAACTGAGGTTCTGAGGGCTGACATTATTTGCCCCACACCATTCAGCCAGCAAAACATTTTCACTTGCCGGAAAGGTGGTGCACACCTTTAATCCCAGCACTCAGGAGGCAGAGGCAGGTGGATTTCTGAGTTCGAGGCCAGCCTGATCTACAAAGTGAGTTACAGGACAGCCAGGGTTATACAGAGAAACCCTGTCTCGAAAAAAAACAAAAATTTTTTTCACTCAGAAAGCAGCTTCCAAATTTAGAGTCACATTAAACTGCTGTGATTTCTCCAGTGCACTTAACTCTATCTGAAATTACCTTACTCGTTTTATTCACATTATTATAATTAGTCTTCTTTCTCTCCTTTTACCTGTATGCCTAACACTGAGGTTAGCTTGTAATTCTCGGAACTAGCAAGGGTTACTTCTGTCTTCTTCACTGTTACATCCCCCAATGTAACCTAGAACAGTATCCAGCTCACAGTGGGGCAATGGATAATAGCCGTCAAATGAAAGAGTAAATGATAACAAATGAAATATATGGCTGTTTCTTCAATAAAGACATAGACTATGGATTGAAGCATCCTGGAAGCTGGGGCTAAGTCATCAGTACCAGCCACTGGTTTCTGAGAAGCTACTCAGAATACTACAGGATTGACATGAATTAGCAAGGGATAAATGTACAGAAGATGGCAGCCTACCTGTTATGGTTTGGATGTAAAATGTACCCATAGGTTCATCTGAATATCTGGACCCTGCTGAGGGACTGTTTTGGGGAGATGTGGTATCTTTAGGAGATGGGACATAGCTGGAAGGAGTGAGTTGGTATGGAGAGGGCCCTGAGGTTTATAGCCTTGTCCCCTTTCATGTCATGTCTCTGCTTCCTGACCCACTGAAAGATGAGATGAAGGATCCCAGCCGTGTTCTCTGCCACTGAGGAACCATTCCTTCTCCACCCTGACAGACTACATCCCATCAAACTGACCAGAATAAATTCTTCTTTGCTTAATTTGCTTCTTTTCAAGAAAATTAACTAATATAGCTAATCTTGGCAAGGCCTTCCACCCATTCTAGGGAAGAGGTCTTAAGAGATAAAATTATAAATAAATAGGATGAACTAGATAAAGTTGAAAAAAAAAAAACAACCATAACACCCTGGTTGAGTGGAGACAGGTGAGATCAGTTGAACTGTCATACAGGGAGCTGTGGAGGGAGGGACAGACTGACTGACTACAGGGATGCCTCCAACTCCCAAGATTAATACAAGGTATGAGGATGTCCTTGTGTCAAGCTGGTGGAAGTACAGCCCTCTGTCAATCAGCCAAACCACTTACAGTCTAGGTGCTGCTGTGAGTGACGATATGTATGCGTGTGATTAGGAGCCCTAGTCCATGGACGTAGAGGGAGACACCCAAGTGATCTGGATGGAACTGATTTGGTCAAAAGACCTGCACAGCAGAATGAGAAGCCCCTGAAGAAACTCCACCTCCGGATAACAGCTCACCTTCCTGCACAATTTTCCCACACGACATACTGTCCTGTGCCTTGTCCAACAACTCCCACTGCTGCAAAAGCCAGCTCCTTCCTGTGCATCCTTCCTTAGACATTACCCACTGGTTCACTTCTCTAGTTGAACCCTGACTGATTTGCTGGCTAAGCAGGATGATCTCGCTTGGCTATCCAGCTGAAGAATAGCATGGCCTCTCCTACCACCTGCATCCATAGTGAAAGCCACCACAGTCCTTCCCATTTACACTGTGTATGTGTGCACACCATGACACCTTAAACAAGGACTATGGACTAGTAAACAAAACCATATTTACCACTCCATTACTTGAAACTAGGGCCAGACATGTATTCTATTGTGGCTGTCCTGCCTCCTAAGAGAAGAAGGGTGCCCAGGTAGAAGAAGACACCCTCCCAGACAGCCTAACCCCACGCCATACCACATCCCACTGACAGGACTCCACTGGCACCCAGACTCATTTCTGCACTTGATATGTGGAAGTCCTGCCAACTGAGTCATGCTTGGCCATCTGCCAGTCCTTCTCCTTCGGAAGCAACTGTGCTCACTAACAGGAACCAAAATCACCCACCACGG
This sequence comes from Mus minutoides, assembly GCA_902729485.2. NCBI lineage: Eukaryota > Metazoa > Chordata > Mammalia > Rodentia > Muridae > Mus > Mus minutoides. Next base: position 141,808 of record LR749675.1, on the reverse strand, counting down.
GCCTGCTGCCAGTCCCAAATGTCACCTCCCCCAAGGCCTTCAGGAAGAGACTGGTATGTGTGTTCTCATCCACGTCTCTGAACACCGAGATTTTGTCAACGTGCTTCTTTCAGTGACCTCTGTGTCACCATCCTCTTCCTGATATGCTTCGCTGGCCCAGCATGCCAGATGCATAGATGGAGCACAGAACAACTAACAAAGTACCAGGCACAGTAGAACCTTCAGGATACTACACACACAGACACACACACCCTGGAGTCCCACACATCATTTCACTGGAGTATAGCAGTTCATTCCGTAGTTTTATTAAGGACACAAACAATGTAGGCAGGAGGGAGAATGAAGCCAATCTTCACTGTCAACTTGAATGGATTCAGAATCACATGGAAGACATACATTTTTATCTTTGAGGATGTTTCCAAGAAGGCTTAGCTGAGGGAAAGCTATCTTGAGTGTGGGTGGCACTTCCCCACAGACTGGCATCCTAGACTGAGGGGCCAGGAGAGAAAATGTAAGCTGAGTACCAACATTCATCTCTCCCTGCTTTGCAACTAGAGGCACAAAGTGACCAGATGACTGACACCCATGTTACCATGATGGACACACCCTCAAACACAAGCCAAAATAAATCCTTTATTTTATTATCTTTGTCAGGGGTCTTGTCAAAGCAATGAGAAAGGTAACTAATACTGAGGACAACTGGTCTACCCCTGATCTGTTTAGACACTAATCCATGCAGTCTATGGTATAAGCACAAGTGTACTTAGACAAGTGATTTAAAGAGCAAAAGTAAGAGGTAAAACTTAACATTTCTTTTTCATAAATGACAGCTTTAGCGCACGACTGAGAAAACTATTCAGTAGTCTTCAGGGTGTCTATTTTTCAAATGTGCATCTGTGTCAGAATGTCTTAGATCTCAAGCTCTGAGGAAAGAAAACCTGCCTAAAGGTCCATACGTATCACTGATGTTAAAAGCCCAAGCAAAGAACAACTTGAGATAGAGATGTCCCCTCTGGGAGGCACTGTTCTAAACTCCCCAATGTGTTTAGACATACATCAATTGAAGACCAAGACTACTGAAAGCAGCAGCCTAGGCTATGCAATCAAATTCAGTGTCAAATTCTCATGCGCCTTCCACAAGAAGCTCCTAAGATGGTAACACAAGCCTTCCTTTCTGAGGTTTTGGCTGGTACCCAACCACTACACAATCCTTCTGTTGGCCACACCAAGAAAGAGTTCTGAAGTACCTCACATCCTCAGAGACTACCACTGGGGTTCCCAAACTGCCAAAGAGGCAGGCAGACAGGCTCTAAGAAGTACAGTTACTACCAGTTAGGTTAAAAATCTAGAGCTACCTTAAGTAAGGCACCAAGATAAATAAGAGATCCCTGAATAATCCAGGCCTCCCTAGCTGCAGGACAGTGAGATGAGTTAGGGTATGATGAGATACCACCATGCCACGTCAAAAGGAACATCATTTGGGATCTTCTCTGAATCTTTACTACCACCCATGTCTACTGCCTCTGGACTGATTGATGCCTGGGCAATAAGGCTCCCAGGTCTGCAGAATGGAAGACTTCAGATATCAACTGGTCCAAGTTCTCTCCAACTCCAGTCAGGCTCAGTCATCCTGCTGAGGAAAAGGGCAACTTCTCAACAACCACGAGGGAGTGCAGCAGCATCCAAAAATCCCATGTCCATTTGCATCTGGGAGCATCGTCCTCCTACTTGGCAGGCATCGTCCTCTCTGTACCCCATCCATCAGGAAAGCCTCTGACTCCAACAGCTTGCTGGCAACCAAGTCACTCTGTTGACATTGCTTTCGCTTGACATCATTTAAGACCCTAAAACAGATTTCATACTTGCAAGCAAGCCAGGGCTCTCCACTGTTCCTAATACCATCCTATTCATTTTGAGACTAGAACTCCAAAAGTCTTGAAATACAATAAAAAATAAATAAAAATAAGTCACTCTTGTGGGAGGGAGTCCTATTTATCAGGAATGAGTTTCATCAGAGGTCAACTCCAGAGCTCTTCTGCTCCGTTGTCAAAGGTGGTACTCCTCACCACAGCCACAGCCAATCAAGGAGAAGCCCCACAGCTCTGCCCTCACCACTGAACCAGAAACCCTGACTCCAATAGCTCTTCACCTTCCATCATGCACTCTTCCCCAAACACAACACGCCAGTTCCCACCACAGGGCTTCTTCCCACTCGATGCTCTGTCAAATGCTGTCTAACGAACAAAGCCCCAGTGAGCCAGGAACAGCAGCCCCAGTCACATACCTTGAATACTGTGTACAATTTAGCCCCATTCTATTTCCTTCAAACCACTTATCTTGCCTAAAAATATACCATTTCCTATCACCCTCTGGATTTGTTTTAAGACAAAAGACTATCTGTCTTGCTCACAACTGCATCCCCAGTACCTGGCATGCAGGAGACAGATGCTCAATAGATGTTATCTAAATGAACATCCATTGAGTAATTCCATGGTTATAGCTCAGGCCTTGACATCAGATACCCCTTGGTTCAAACCCTGGGTCTGATGTTCATTAGTGCCATGACTCAGGCAAGTATTTCATCTTAAAGTCACAAAGATGTAGTGTTTGGTTATTTTGAGAGGGCGACATAGTCCAGGCTAACCTCCATTTTTATGCTCCTCCTGAATGCTGGGATTACAGGTGTGTGCACCACATCCAGCACCCTAATTTTAATATGTATTATCACAGCATTTTAAAAGAGAATTAAGCTTCATTACTTTTAAATATTAAGGTTAGGGTTAAGGACTCAAGTTCCCAGTATTCCTGGAGCACAGTTATGTTCTGAGTTGATATTAGTAGCAATTGGTACCCTTTGGCCATGGCAATAATTGTGGTGGCCTATGCTGTACAAATGATCCGCCACTGGCATCACCTAGGATATTTTTAACTTCAGCTAAAGGAAAGAGGGAGTGTGACAAAGCAGAGACAGCAAGGAGGTTATCGTCAGACGATGATGACTAGCCTCCCCATCACTGAGCAAAGGCATGTGGAGGAGGAATTCAGGAGATGGTACACTTCTGTGAAAAGCTTCCTGAACTCCAGAGCACTGGATTTGAGGGTATCATCGATATGAAAACTTCCTTCCTCTATAGTTTAATGTTCTTTTGGGTCCCCCTGGCTCTGCTCATCTCCTTGGACATGTTCAAAGCTCTCTGGCTGCCATGCCTGGTAGGACAAGCTTAGAATCCCAGATACTCAGGAGGCTGAGATAGAAGGATCACAATTTTAAGACTCACTCAAAGATACACAGCAAATTTGAGGATAGTCTAGGCAACTTAGAAAGAACTTGACTTAAAAACCAAACCAAAAAAAGTGTCTGAGATATAATTCAGTACCAGAAGGTGTGGGTGGGGGTGGGGGGGCTAAGTTCAATTACCTGTACTGAAAAGAAAAGGGGGGTGGGGTAGGATGGGGCTAGCTAGTGACTATGTATCCAGACAGACAGTAGGCCGTGAATGACTTAATGCAAAACTCTAAACAGCACGCTAGAGGCTCAACAACAAAAAAATACAAGCACCCCTCCCTACATGGCACAACATACAAAATTTAACCTACTGGGTGAACGCAAAGCAACGGGGGCAGGACAGTGGAAGGATTAAATCCCAGCTGGTCTGACATCACAGCCCCTCAACAGACCTGAGAAACTTGGGGATGAAGAAACAACCCAGAGGACCCTGAAGTTTGTAGGTGGCTGGGCCTGGGCGGAACAACTGAAGACAAAACAGAGTGAAAAGAGACTCGTAATCCACAGCGAGAGGTCCTCGAGTGAAAGGCCTCCCGAAGATGCCAGCTTAGACCGCCTCCCTCAGCATGCGCTGACAGCCCGGTGAGCATTAAGCCTGTGAACTCCAACAGGGTCAAACCCGAGCCATCAGAGCGCGCGCTCTGCTCCCGCCAGGAGAACTTATCTCTAATGTACAGGGGACAACACAGAAACGGCGTTCCACACCATCCACACAGAACTTTTCAGATAGTCCCTGTTTGAGCTGGATCCATGCCAAGCGTTCCATTTTCATTTTATGTTTTAGCACGGATATAACCCTAAGCATGGCCCAAAGTAGAGGAAAATGCAATAAGTGGTCCCCAGGGGTGACCCAGTTTCAGTCACGCCAACTCAGAACCACTTAGTTGAGCTTTTTCTACATTGCTCCCCAACTCATTGGAGAATCACAGAAAACCTCAGATATCAAATTGTTTCCAAAGTAATTCAAAATAAACAAGATAGAGATCATATGCGTGTATGTGTACACACACACCTGTGAATGCAGACACATGGGCATGCGCACATGTGTGTGGAGGATGGAGCAATGTTCCTCAGGTACTGTCCACCCATTTGGCTAGGAAGGCTGCCGGAAAGCCCCAGGATCCACGTGTCTCCACCTCTTCAATACTGACATTACACATATGAATCACCATACCCGGTCTTTTATTTGGGTTTCAGATATCAAACCCAGTTCCTCATTCTTACACAGCAAATGCTCTACCAAGAGAGCTAACTCCTACCCTGTAATCATTCCTTAAGCAGTCTCACGACCACTTTCCTTGGTTTTTATCATCAGTCAATGCCCAAGATTCCCCTCACCACCTCAAAGACATTGTTATATAGTTCATTATAATTCGTATTATTCAAATGAAGTCCAAACTACAACTGCTTCATTCACCTATTTTTAATCCTCGGGCTCGTCTTGAAATTTCTTCTCTGTAATTTACTTTAGGCGGTTATTAGAAAACCCAGATCGTTTTCCTATGGGTTTTCTACAACCAGAGTTTGGCTGATGGGGTTCCCTTGGTAGTATTAAGCATGTCCTCTGCTCCCTGGAGATCTTTTCAGCAGTATGTTGGCCATGTGCGGTGGTGTGCATCTGCAATCCCAGCACCTGGACTAGACGTAGCAGTACCAGGAGACTCAGGCCAGCCTTGGCTACACAGAGAGTACAGGGGCAGTATGGGTAAATGAGACTGTCTCAAAATAAACAATTTTAAAATAAATTAAAAGTCTGGAGGCTTAAGTCTGGAGGCTTGGTTAAATTAAGCATTTGGGGGCCAAGATAAATCCAGAGACATAGGAAAATGACTCCGTAGGTAAAGGTACCTACTGCCAAGCCTGATGACCTGAGTTTAATCTCAGGGATCCATTTGATGGACAAAGAGAACTGACCTTTTTACAAGTTTCCCTCTGGCATCTACACACACACACACACACACACACACACACACACACATGTATTTTAATCCAGAGACACACAAAGCCTGATTAGCATCCCTCTGTGTTGCCCGTGTGTCCTCGGACCACCACCTAGACCCATGGACCCATTACAGAGATTAGAAACCAGAGTCTGTTCAGCTCCCCATTCTCCTAGCTACCCTCACCTCCCAAGGCACTTGGGAGAGTTCTTTCTTTACCTCTATTTGCCAATTGTCAAAGTAATGGGTTTATTGTCCAAGCATCCAACAAAATGACTTTTTTCCTTGCCACGCTAATTTTTAACGATGCCCAAACTGTCCCCATTTGGCCAGTAGAAACCTCTCCAGATTGGTTTTAAAACCTTCTTCAACATAGCCTTGGAAGTCCTGGATGGAGTCCCTGCTTACTGTGACACACTACCTCCTGTCCCAGAACAGAAAGTCGCCTCTTCTCCAAAGAGCCCTGGCTGCTTTTCTTAGGAAATGATCCTTGTCAATCACAATCTGGCCCAAGGGCAGGCTTCCTGCTACAGGGTCAGATATTTGGAGCCTTGCCAGTAATCAGAACTCCAGCATCTTTAAGAACTAAATGCTTCACCAGTGCCTACCATTGAGCCACCAAACTGAGGACTGGGATTTCCATCACCCCATTGTCCTGATGTCAGCGCGTCCTTCCTCCTGACAGTGGAATTAGATGTTTACCCCCAACAGTGACAACTGGAGAACAGTCTAACAATATTTTCATTGGTTTCAGAACCATCCTGATGATGGTGTGCTACTACTCAAGGAGGCAGACCTCTGCAAAAGTGAAGCCAGGCAGCCTCTGATCCTGTGGGCCACGCCAAACACCTCAAAACAGTTACATTTGTTTGGCTTTCTCAGAGATTGCTTTTTATTTTAAAACTATGTATAATTTTACATTTTTCCAACACTAAGTCACTAAGACCAGGTGTGTTGAAGAAAGGCTGCATCATGTCCTCCCCTCCAGGGTGTTCGCTCTCCTCTACTAAAAAAATAAAAATTAAAAATAAATTAAAAAACGGCCTTTTGTTACTATTCTGACTACATGACTCACTGTTCCATTTCTTAAAAACAAACAAGAAGTAAACAAAGACATATAGTCTCTTCTGAGGCAAATATTATCTTGCGAATTCACCTAACAAGGTCTAGAGATTACTCCATTGCAGATACCTCCTTCCACCAACACACACACACACACACACACACACACACACACACACACTGTGCTTGGAGATTGAAGTCAAGGCTTCAAGGCATACTTGGTAAGCACTCCGGTGGCCCTTCTCCCCATTGTTTCTGAGAAATGCCATCTTTGTATGATCTGAATCACTCTGAGTCAAGTTGAGATTTTTTTTCACGTGGTTATGATACATTCATGATAATAACAACCCATGATTCTATTTTTTTTATATTTTTATTCTGTGTGTATATATACCTGTACATATACCATGACATGGAACACCAGTGGAGATCAGAGAATAACTTGGGAGAATCCAATCTCTTCTTCCATGTGGATCCCAGGGTGGGAACTTGGGTAGGCCAGCTTTGATGTGAGCGCCTTCACCCACTGAGCCACTTGGCTGGCCTTCATGTATCTAGTTTTAATTTCAAGGGTCTGTAGTTCAACAGTTTAAACAGAACAGAAGCATGCGTGTGGAACATGAAAAATGAGAAGCACTTTTGGTAGCTTCATGGTGAAATCACCAAATACCAGTGAAGAGTGTTCCCAACAGTAAGAAAAGTCTAAGTTCTTCAGAAACTGTAGTAACCAAAACTGGAAGGCTTCTAAACACCAATCCAACTAATAGCATATAAAGACATAATTAAGAAGCCTGGTGGCACCTGCCTCTAATCGCAAACATTCAGAAAGAAGAGACAGGTGGATCCCTGTGAGTTTGAGAACAGCCTTATCTACAGAGCAAAATCCAGGCCATCCAGGACTACACACTGAGACCCTACCTCAAAAAAATGCAATTAAGAAATGGCACAGGTCAAGAAAAGATAGAAGATGAGAGAGAAAGAGAAAGAGAGAGGGAGGGAGGGAGGGGGAGAGAGAGAATGCTTCTAATGAGCAATAAACATAAGAAAGAATGTTTCCAGTAACTGACAATTAGGAAATTTTAGCCATTTCACTGTCATTGGCCAAAGAAATGCTAACAAAACCAAGTGTTAGCATGGGCCTGTCACAAAGCAGGAGACAATGTGTGTCCCATCAACTCGCATTCCTCCAGAAGTCACACAAGTGGAGGGAGCAGAGGATGGGCCCATCCCCCCTCCCCCACACCTCACCCCTGCCACCATCCTATGACTAAGGACTTACAGAGGTGCTCAAGGAGATGCAGAGATTTAAATAAGAATGTTTACTGTAGCACTCTATACACTGAAATCTGTCCTAGAACAATGAATAAATGATGGTATGCCCACACAATGGAATACTACTTAACAATGAAAGCGAATGAATGAAAGAAAGCTAAACCTCAAAAGCTCCAGGTTGGGTAAGAGAGCATGATATAATAGAGGAAGATAGTCATGTTGGCCTGTGATCTACACACATACGCACATGCACACACAGAGAGGAATGCACACCTGTATACATATGTGTATATACCCATACACAAACACATATATACACCATACAAGAACCCACCCCCCCAAAAAACATACATACACAAAACCAAAAAGACTAAGAATAGTATTTTTAAAGATTTCTTTATTTTATTTATATGAGTACACTGTAGTTGTCTTCAGATACACCAGAAGAGATCATCAGATCCCATTATAGATGGTTGTAAGCCACCATGTGGTTGCTGGGAATTGAACTCAGAACCTTTGGAAGAGCAGTCAGTGCTCTCAACTGATGAATTATCTCTCCAAACCCTAAGAATGGTATTAGATAATTAAATATGGCAAGCTTCTTGAGTCAGGGTCTCACCACACTGCATAGGCTGACCTCAAATTCACATACCCCTGTGTCTTAGTCAGGGTTTCTATTCCTGCACAAACATCATGACCAAGAAGCAGTTGGGGAGGAAAGGGTTTATTCAGCTTACACTTTCCACATTGCTGTTGATCACCAAAGGATGTCAGGACTGGAACTCAAGCAGGTCAGGAAGCAGGAGCTGATGCAGAGGCCATGGAGGGATGTTCTTTACTAGCTTGCTTCCCCTGGCTTGCTCAGCCTGCTCTCTTATAGAACCAAGACTACCAGCCCAGAGATGGTCCTACCCACAAGGGGACCTCCCCACTTGATCACTAATTGAGAAAATGCCTTACAGCTGGATCTCATGAAGGCACTTCTACAACTGAAGCTCCTTTCTCTGTGATAACTCCAGCCTGTGTCAAGTTGACACACAAAACCAGCCAGTACACCCTGTTCCAGGGTGCTGGGATTACAGGGCCATGTCATCACACCAAATTTACACATGTTTTTCAAAATGATAAATATAAGGAAAGAATAAAACAATGACTTGAAGATGGTGTTTACTTCCAAGGATGAAGACAAATTGAATATACAGGGACTTAAACTATGTATGTCCTCTTCTGGGTGTGTGACTTCTTTGTTTCATTTTATAAGTTGAGGGTCTACTAAGTAGCCTATAGTATAGTATAGTATAGTATAGTATAGTATAGTATAGTATAGTATACTATAGAATACTATAGTATACTATAGTATAGTATATACTATAATTTGCTATTTAGACCAAGCTGGCCTAAAATTCAGAGATTTACTTGCCTTGGCCTCCCTAGTGCTGGGATTAGAGGTGTGCTTCACTAGGCCCTTGTGTTTATAGTTTTATCTATAAAATATGCCTAAAATACATCCTAATATCAAAACAAATTCATTCCAAGAAGCCCAATTGTGGTTCTAAGCAACCAAGGTACCACAAAGGCACTAGTTCAAACTAAGGAAGGAATCTTCAAACAGTGAAAGCTGGCTCTACATAAAATGTTCAGTCATGGAAAATAGGACTCTCCCATCCTTGGAGTTACATAGATAGAAGTAAGATGCTGAAAAGGGAAGGCTCATTAACATCTCCATTGACAATTATATCTTTTTCTAGGCACAGTGAGGCACACGTGTAACCCTGCCACTCAAAGAGGGCCAAGGCAAAAGGTCCTAAGTTCCAGGCCAACTTGGTTACAAAACAAGACTCTTGTCTCAAAAAAGTCTGATCCCTGCAAAAAAAATTAATAATAAATTACAACTCTAATGTGTTGTCTCTGCTTGAAGCCCTTGATTAATACCGCTGACTAATGAAATTTTAAACCACTAATTGTCTCTTGAAATGCCAGCAGAAGAAAAATGAAATGAAAGAATGAAAGATAACCCTAAAACTTACTAACAATTAAGAATATTAATTGACATGCACTAACAAAGATTAAAGAGGATGTCCTCAGTTATATAGCAAATTATACGGCAAGCAAAGCCAGCAGGCACTACCTGAGAGCCTTTAAACGGGAGTGAGTTGGTGCATACCTTTAGTCCCAGCACTCAGGAGTTAGGGGAAGGTAGGAGGCTATCCCAGTGACTGGCAAAAACAGAAGTGGATGCTCACAGTCATCTATAGGATGGAACTCAGGGCCCTCAATGGAGGAGCTAGAGAAAGTACCCAAGGAGCTGAAGGGGTCTGCAACCCTATAGGTGGAACAACAATATGAACTATCCAGTATCCCCAGAGCTCATGACTCTAGCTGCATATGTAGCAAGAGATGGCCTAGTTGGCCATCATTGGGAAGAGAAGCCCTTAGTCTTGCAAACTTTATATGCCCCAGTACAGGGGAACACCAGGGCCAAGAGGTGGGAGTGGGTGGGTAGGGGAGCAGGGCAGGGGGAGGGTATAGTGAACTTTTGGGATAGCATTTGAAATGTAAATAAAGAAAATATCTAATAAAAAAAGAAAAACAAAAACAACAACAACAACAACAACAAAAAAAAAAAAAGAGTTCGAAACCAGCCTGGTATACAGAGTGAGCTCCAGAACAGCCAGGGCTACACAGAGGAACCCTGTCTTTAAAAAAAAAAAATTGGTGGGGGGGTGAAAAGGAGGAAAAGGAGAAAGAGGTCAAAGAGGGGGGAGAAGGGGAGAGGGAGAAGAAAAGAAAGAGGAAGAAGAGGAGGAGGAAGGAATGTTTCCGTTAACACTCTTTAACCCTTATAAAAACCTTTGAGGCACAGTTTATTACTCTGTTCTCTCAGCTGAAGCTGAGGCTCAGTCCTGTGAGTACTGTGCATGAGGGGAAGTGTTAAATTCCCTGCATTTCAAAGTAAATCCAAGGAAAAAGGAAAAAACTAAAGTTGAAAAGGTGACTTGCCTGGATTTTGAACTCAGGTATCCAGGTGCTGAAAATCTTCCATCTTACACATGACCACAAGTTCAGGATACAAGAAATCCCATTTACAGGTGTGTTAACAGTCTAAAATAGTCTCTACAGCATTTGACAAGCACAGGACAAATGACAGTTAACATTCTAAATAATCCATCACTGCATTCTTGCCCCATTCCCGACTTTCTCTTCCAATGCCAGAGCCTATCTGCCCCACCCGTCTTAGCTTTAGATGTTCTAACTATGGACTTTGTGGCTTGCACAGCAGACATTTGTTTCTCATGATTTTGAAAGCCAGAAAGTCCAAGATCAAGATGCCAGCAGACTCAGTGTCTCTAGCAAAGGTTCTTCCCAGCCTGTAGATACACACCCACTCATTGTATCCTCACAATCCTACACTTGGGACCTAATTACCCAAAGTCTCACCTTAATGACATGCCATCCAACTAGAAATCAGTGTTACAATATACGGAATTCCTAGTGCACAAGCATTCAGCCCACAGCACCTTGTCTTTAAATCATTAATGAAGTCTCTGCTTGAAGAACGTGCATGCCCCAACTCTGGGGTTATTAGCAAGTGCTTGCACATGACTATGGAAAACAGAAGGTTACATGAGACTCGTGCTCATAATACAAGACACCTATAAAAACTCCGCAGGGAACATGAGTAGAAAGGACTTGGATATGCTGCCACAGCAACTATATAACTTGTCTACAGGGTGTAAGAGTATCCTGTGGCTACATGGTACTAGATTTAGAGCTAGGAGGGATGGCATATTTGGCCCACAGTTTAGAAGGGACCATCAACGAAACAACAGACAGGTATATGTCTTCTCTGTTCACCCCTAAGGCCGCTCTGTGTGATCCTGAATAAACTGCCAAACTCATTTTTACTATTTGAAATCAAAGTCTCAAATAGTGCAAAGCAAAACAAAGGAAAAGGTCTCTAAATGTACAGAAACTTACCTCATGTCCACCTCCCAGGCAGGCCAAGGCCGGATGCCTGTAGACCCAGCAGGCGTGTACTAAACCATCCATCCATCAGTAAGACTGTGTTTATTGGTTAGCCTTACCAAGTGTGATTAAGGGGTGGTTCTCTAATTCTGTTTTATAGGTTTTGTGAGCTCCAGGGGAAGAATAAATCAAGCAAGATTTTTGCCAAGTTTGACCAGGCACACACTACTAACATTTAAATGACACCCAAATGTGCAAAGGAGGCCAATGGCATGCTCTATTCCAATCCAGCTGTGGTCATGACGACAGAATAAGGCTGGACTTAGGAGCATGGGGAAGATGGATCAGAACAAACACATTTATGATGCTAGGAGACTACTTCATCAGATAGCCATAGCTACTTCCAGGGTGAGGCAAGCGAATGTAAAGTCCTTCCTCCCTCAGTCCCACCCATCAGCTCAGAGTCCAGCTCTTATCTGCTATCAGCTGGGTGTCTCCTATGATATGAACTCTGACATAACGGGCCACAAGGGAAGCCAGGGAGGTTACACATGAGCCCTTTATACACCCCAAGTTCTTACGAAGTCACAGAGTGACTAATGGGGGTTCCTGAAGGAATCAAGAATCCAGCTTCTTGGTCACCATCATCAGAAATATGTCTTAAAGAACAGAAAACTATACTGTGCTCTTTGTTGTTATTGAGTTATTAATTCTTTTGCACTGCTTCTTCATTTCAAGAAGGTCCATGGTATCTCCTCCACTACTCCGTATCTCTGTATGTATACCAAAGGAGATATCAAACCCTAAGAAAAGGCATAAGAAAAGGCATTCTTTCCCTACCTATTACATGGAGAAGCAAGCAAGGTACACAGGACATCCCAATACTGCCTGACTCCATATCTGTGTCACACAGTCCTTAAAGATAACCTTATCTTCAAGGTTGCATCCCCAGCACCCAGCGTTGGACCTGATTTTACCACAGTACATACAAAGCATTGGCTACATGAATGAAATTCTCTTCCAAGTTTAACAATTCTCTACTTATGCTCTGCTGGGAGATGAGGAAGAATTCTATCAAGACCATCTCTGCACAGCGGCATTCATTCTGTCAGAAGCTCTGGAGTCCAGGTTCTATTAGCTATGGGATGCTAGAACATTCAGCAGCTAAAACTTAGTTCTTGCCATGGGTTAAAAATCACCATGATTTCAAACTTTAAAAAGTGTCTGTTACTTTTTTATTGTTGTGATAAAACACCATGACCAAGGTAGTTTATAAAAGAAAGTGTTTAATTTGGGCTTATGGTTTCAGAGGTGAGAGTACATTATGGTTGAATGTGGTGGTTTGAATAGGTTATGGCCTCCATGAGTTTAAATGCTTGGCCCATAGGGAGTGGCACTATTAGGAAATGTGGCTTTATTGGAATAGGTGTGGCCTTGTTGGAAAAAGTGTGTCCCTGTGAAGGCAGGCTCTTGGTCTCCTGTGCTCCAGCTACACTCAGTGTAGTTGCCTTCAAATCAAGATGTAGAACACTCAGGGGCTGGAGAGATGGCTCAGCAGTTAAGAGCACTGACTGCTCTTCCAAAGATTCTGAGTTCAAATCCCAGCAACTACATGGTGGTTCACAACCATCTGTAATGAGATCTGATGCCCTCCTCCTGGTGTGTCTGAAGACAGCTACAGTGTACTCATATAAATTAAAAAAAAATCTTTTTTTAAAAAAAGTTCAACTCTCAGGTCCTCTAGCACCATGTCTGCCTGCATGCTGCCATGTTTCCTGCCATGAGAATGAACTGAGCCTCTGAAAGTGCAAACTAGCTCCAATTAAACGTTGTCCTTTATACTTGCCTTGGCCATGTTGTCTCTTCACAGCAATGGAAGCCCTAAGACACCTAGTATTCAAACATATGAACCTATGGGGTCGTTCTTATTCAAAACCACCATAGGACCTGGAGAGCAAACACAGTCCAAGTGTCTGAAAACTTGCAAAAGATCAGATACAATTATAGGGGGAGGGAAACAGAAGAGGAGAGAAAAGCAACCGAATCATTTTACTCTAATGGTAAATACACTTCTATGATCTTCCCTCTCAGTTGATGTCTCTACTGTAATAACGAAATTGAATAAAGGATGAACTGGAGAGCATAAAAAAATTGATATCCAAATCTTCCTTGCCATGTTACATATAGAAAGGCCTCTGATGCTTTCTTCTCAGCCTCCACATCATATAACTTAATACTTAATAATGCACGCATGGTTACTAACTTTGTTTATCTTCTCCTTTTGTCCAAACAAATTCACTCAGTGCATATATACTGAATACAAGGCATTACTAGGCTTTGATACACAAACATGAATTATCTTCTTGGCTGTCTTTTTGGGGGTGAGGGAGCTCAAGACGGTGTTTCTCTATGCAGCCCTGGATGTCCCAGAACTCACTCCATAGACAAGGCTGGCCTAGAACCCAGAGATCCATCTGCCTCTGCCTCCCTAGTGCTGGGATTAAAGGCATGATCCACCATAGCTCGACTGTCATCTTTAAGTACTATCCTCTTGACCAAGGAAACAAGAAAACCAGTGGGATAGACTGGCTGTTGGCAGACATAAGGTCAATTCATCAAATCAACTGTCATGAACCATTAATCAATGAGTCCCTTTCTTGGAAAGGTCCCCAATCCCATTTTGCCACCTGGTGGAGTGAAATTTATCTGGGACTCCCTCAGCCAGGCCTTTCAGTCCTGCCCTTACTTTTAGGATGAACAAGCTGTGAGACTGCTTTGGAAATCCACCATGCTACTCCATAATTACTCCATGCAAACACCAAATTACATAGCCTCTGTTTTGAGTAAACCCACTATTTGAAACACTGAATTTCTTAAAACAAAATAGTGAGGACCCTCCAATCCACTCTCTCCAAGCCCTCTTCTCTTTAAAATGCTCAATTTAGCAACTACCCAACAGAAGCCTGGGGTCTGAGCAGCTAGCATGAGTGAGGAAAGCTGGAGTGGCTGGAGAGCCCTTCCCACTGCCTGGTACATTAACAGCCCTGAACAAGACCCCTTCACCTCTCTCTACCCAAGTGCCCTCATCTATAAACAACGGGGCTGACTCAGAACCTGAATCTTCGAATAAGGCTCTGAGGTAGTACCCCTAGCAATTCTATTTCTCTGGAACTCCATTTCGTCTCATGTTCTCTATACACCATGCCCTGTTGCCCTAGTAAAGTTAACCCCCATCAACATGCCTCCATCAGAGCCAGCAGCGTGAGCTCAGCAGGACTACTGAACTCCATGGGCTCCTGGTTCTGTAAATCGCCAACTGCGAGCCTCAGAAGGGGGGGGGGGTGTCACCTGTGAGAGGGCACCTATGGTCTTCCCTCCAGAAGCTCAGCAATCCACGGATCAAACAGAAAAGGGAAGTACATGCAGGCGGAAAGGATTTACAAACCACCTTATGTAAATATTTACATCTTTTGCAGCTTCAACGAGGGTAAAAAAATTAAAAACTCATAACAATGATTTGACATGTTTTGTTGACATTTTTAAAAAATGATGCGCCAGTGTACTTGGAGAGGGCAGGGCTTCTGCATCCCTACAAAAGATGTTAACAGAGCAACTATGTAAAACCAAAAGCTCAGACAACATTCAACAACATTTCACGGCAAGGTGTTAGCAAATCACCAGCAGCCAGTGAGAAACCTATGTCTGTGTAGGAGGAAACAAAGGCCAGGAGCTCTGGGATGCAGTGCAGAGGAGAAACATTTGCCTAGCATGGGTCCCAGCCCTTTCCAGGCATTACAAAAACTAAGATAAAGGTAAAGGGGGGAAGAATGATAAGACACAGGAAGATTTGCATGAAGGGAACTGTCGGCATTTAGTCTAGGCTCTGCCCCACAGTTACCTGGCAACTACCAGGTATGCCTGCCTCACTATAAAAGGGGGTGCACGCCCCCTCCTCTCTTGCCTCTCTTGCTCCCCTGTCCTTGCTCCCTTTCCCTCTTCCCCCTCTCTCCCCATTCCCCTCCCCACTCTCTCTCCATGTGCTCATGGCTGACCTCTATTCATATCTCTCTCTCCCTTCCTCCCTCCCTTTCTCTCAGCTCCCCTCCCCATGCCCTGAATAAACTCTATTCTTTACTATACCATCTATGGCTGGTCCCTCAGGGGGGAAGGGATGTCTCAGCATGGGCCTGCAGAGGCACTCCCTTTCCCCTTCCCCAACACCTTACCGCACCTCCACCAAACATATCTCTGGTTTCTCTTTATTTTTATAACAGAGGGAACTGAAGAGCTAAAGCTCCACACAGAACCACAAGGGCCTGGCAGTGTGGTTCTGCAAGACTCACTAGAGTCCTCAGAACACCTCCCTAGGACAGAACGCCACTCTGAGGAGAAATGGCCAAGGGCAGAATCAGAATGGAGCAAATCAGGCAACAGTAGAAAGAAAGTGAGTAGACAGACTGTGAAAGCAAGGCCACCATTTTCTATTGTTTCCCACACTCCAGATGGTGAACAGCAGCGGTTCTCAACCTGTGGGTCGAAACCTCTTTGGGAAGTTAAATGATTCTTCCACAGCAGTCACCTGAGAGCATTAGCATGTCAGATCTTTGCATTACAATTCCTAAAAGTAACAAATTTACAGTTACAAAACAGTACCCCTGTACTGTTTGGGGGGGGGGGGGTCACCTCAACACGAGGAACTATATTAAAGGGTCACAGCATTAGGAAAGTTGAGAACCACCAGCTCAGGGCTTTATACGTGCCAGGCAACTGAGCGATAGCTCCGGATCACCAGCTTTTTAGTTAATATGAAAATAGAGGAGCTTCATTAAGTTAGAAAAGTCATCAAACCCAGACTCCTTTTCTAATGTGTATGAGTGCTTTGCTTGCATATAAGCCTGTGCACCATGTGTATGCAGTGTCCACAACAGCCAGAAGAGGGCATCAGAAACCATAGACCTGGGATGAAAGATGGTTGTGAGATGCCTGGTGGGTGCTGGGACCCAAACTCCGGTCCTCTGCAAGAGCAACAACTTAAGTACTGAGTCATTTCTCCAGCACTCAAGACTCCTTTTTAAACTCCATGAAAACTAGTTAAATAAATATTAACAGAAAAGCAGTAAGTCTATAAGCATTTCTATAAGAAAGAGAGGCTGAGGGACAAATTTATATCTCTAGGGATATGTGACAATGAAAGTATGCCAAAGAGACATTTTAAAAAGCACATGAAACATAACATATTTCAAAATAGCCTATAAATATTTTAAATTATGCAAGGCTTGGAAAGAAAAAAACATAAATTAGAGTTGGGAAAATTCAAAGTGAAATGACAGATTTCAAAAAGATAAATGGAAGTTGAAAACGTTCGCTTAGAAATTAAAACTAAGACCTAAGGTATGAAGCCCTGGGTTTGATTCCCAGCAGGGGGGAGGGGCAGGAAAGTGAAGATTAAGATAGAAGAAGAAATGTAAGAAAAATCATATCTAACAGATTATCTGAAACTTAGGAAAAATTTTAATGAGAAATATAGGAAGAGAGGAAGAGATGTCAGAGGATTGAAGCAGAAGTCAAATTTTCACAGGGATCCGAGAATGGTTTTTCAAAAAATAAATAAATAAAAAGATTTTTATGTTGAAAAAAATTCGTATTAAAAAGAGCATATTGTGACTGGATATAGAGCTCAGGGGTACAGCCTCACCTAACCTGTCCAAGGGCCTAAATTTAATCTCCAGTGTGGGAAAGAAAAGCACGCTGTACACCTGGGTACCCGCTGGAACAACTATATCAAGGTATTCTTTAGTACTGAGTGTGATGGTGCATACCTGTAATTCCAGCACCTGAGAAGATCAGGAGCTCTGGGCTAGCCTTGGTTACATAGCAGCAAATTGAGACCAGCCTGAGCTACATGAGACTTTGTTTCAAAATAGAAGAAAAAAAATCTCTGGTAAAATTAATGTACTTTAGAGATGACCCTATAGGCACCTTTTTCAAAGTACATGGATTATAAGAAAAAGTTAGGTCAACGCACAGCAAGCTTTATCAACAGAAGAAAAAGAAAGATTAAAGAAAATGTAAACTAAAGACTTTTACCTCCATTAGTGTAACTGTACTTTTTGGCTACTTTATTGGGTTCTTAGAGCTATCACCCTTCTCTAACCCAATCCCTTCCAAACCCCCAACACTGGGCAGGCAAGAAAGGTTAGGGGGGAAGCAGCCAGCACATAGACCTCTTTAGACTACTTCCTGCGGAGTAGGGCATCAAATTCCTTAGGGCAAATCCAATCTTCATTGTCAGGATATCTCCAACCATCAACCAGCAAAAACAACCATCAACCAGCAATCAACAGCAACAGGCACTATCAGCAATCAACAGCAACAGGCACTATCAGCAATCAACAGCAACAGGCACTAACAGCAGTAGCCTCTCAGAGCTCTGGCGTTTTTAAACCCTTTCAAAAGTACCCAGAATTCCATATATAAACTATCTGCAGCTGGCAGAATCATGCCCCTGCCAGAGCATGAGACAAATCACAGTCATTGGCTGTGGACAAACCGGAGCAGCCTCATATCCCACAGCTGGGGTTAAAACAAAACCATAGTCACATAACACAACTGGGTCTTTAAAGAAACCAAACTTCTCACTACACAGTAGTTTTGACCTTTCTCAGACAAAAGCTTAATGAGATGCAGAAAAATTAAAAGGATTATTATCCCCATGAGCCCTTCTTATGGATCCCAGAGAAGAACTTTACATGAGCAAAATGACTACACACAGACCCAAGTTTTAGCAGTATTAAGTATGTAATTGCTAAAGAATTAAATGAAGGTTAAAAAATGAGATTTTTCTTTTTTAATATAGTCCTGGGCAATGCTGGGCAAGTACTACACCATCACACCTGATTATAAAGTCAGTGGCTTAAAACATGAAAAATTGATTCTCCATTCTGGAGGTCAGAAATCCAAAACCAATTTTACCTGACTGATCAAAAGGTTCTGGCAGGCTGCACTGTCTGAAAGATGTTCTCGGGAGAGTCCATTTCTTGCCTCTCCTCCTGCAACTTGACTTGTAACAGAACCACTCCAACCTCGGTCTCCATGGTTACGCTTCTCTCTGTGTATAATCTCCCCCTGCCTTCCTTGTGAGGACAACTATGATTTATTTAAGGCCCACCCAGATAACAAGGAGCAGCCTCCCTTTCTCGAGATCGTCAACATAGTCACGAATGCAGTCTTCTGTGCAGAGTAGCAGTCACAGGTTCCAGGGGTTAAAGAGAAGGGACTTTTTATCCTAGCCTGACCCTCATAATTGCAAAACTTGCTAACTTCCTAGTACTGTAACACATCCCTGAGACAAATGTTTCTCTTCATAAACAATATTCAGCTCACAGTCTTAGAAGTTCCCTAAGCAGGAATTTGACCCGCCACTTCGGGAGCTGGAACAAGGATGAGTAAAGTGAGTAAATCTGAGAATTCATCTCAGGATACGAAAACAGATCGAAAAACTCGGAGTCCCAGAGGCTCTCCAGGGGCACTTCTCCGATGACTGAACACCTCCCGCTAGGCCCTACTTATTGTTTGTTTATTTATTTACTTTTTAGGTTCATTATGCTTATCTGTGAAGTACCTATGTGTCTGTGTGAAAATGTGTACCCTCCAAGGCCAGAAGATGGAGTCATATCTCTGGAGCTAGAGTTACAGGTGGTTGTGAACCATGCGACACAGATGCTGGGCACTGAATTCTGAGTCCTTTGCAAGAATAATGTGTGCTCTTAATCACTGAAGCATCTCTCTAATATCAAGTAGCCCAAGATGGCCTGACACTCATGATTTAGTCTAGGATGACCCTGAACCCTGGATCCTCCTGCCTTTGCTTCCCAAGGGTTAGAATTAGTTGTGGGACGCCACTCCAAATGAGGTCCCATTTCTTAAAGGTTTTATGACCTCCATTGATGCCTCTCAGCATGTGGAGACCAGAGGTCTGGGTTGGGTATCTCCCTTGGTTACCCACGTCTTTATTATTTGGTAGAGAGTCTCTCTCGCTGAACCTGGAGCTCACCATGTCAGCCAGATCACCTGACCAGCAAGCTCCAAGGGTTTTCTGCCTCCCCAGCATCTGGCTCTTTAGATGGATCAAACTCCAGTCCTCAAGCTCATATAGGAGGAGTGCCTTACCAACCGAGCCATCTGCCCAGCCAGACTGAACAGTGTGTTTTAAGGGGTAATTCCTTGGTTAAACTATAGCAGACCCCAGTAATATTCTTTTTTATTTTTGTTACTTTTTAACTATGGGTACATGTATGTGAGAGTGTAAGCACATGCAGATTAGTGCCAAGATACACATTAGATACACAGAATCAAGATGAGCGAGGGAGTCCCCGAGAGTGTGGAGTTATAGGTAATGCTGGTGCCAAGGACCAAACTCAAGTCCTCTGCAAGAGCAGCATTCACTCTTAACCACTGAGTGGGCCATCTCTCTGTTTCAACGACTGCTCTCCTCGTCTTTGACTTTTTAATGGTACTAGAGACTAAACCTGGGGCTTCTCACTTGTGAAGTAAGCACTCTGCCACTGAGTGATACACCACATGCCAAGTCAGTTATTTATTTCTCTTTTTGAGACTGAGTCCCCTCCAAATTGCCCAGGCTGCCCTTGAACTTGCTATGCTCCTACTTCAGCCTCCAGATTTGCTGGGATTATAGACCCTTATGCAACACGAGGCTCAGCATACAATCACCTTTTAAACGGTAGAACATAGATGGCGTTTGGAAAAGAAAAGTCTTCAAACTTTTCAGTAATCATAACTGATACAGATACTAGTATGATCAGTCTGAGAGTGCTAACCATGTGTTACAGAATAAAACAAGCGAATAACTGTGGGATATCCAGCTGTTACTTCCTTCTATGTGCACAAACACTAGAATTCTTGGTGTGGAAGAAAGAACCAGTTAAGTAGAAAAGAATATCAAATATCTAGATTCAAATTCTATCTGGAAACATCAGTGCCCCCTACCTTAAGGCCCTTCTTAGCATACTACCCTTCCACATAATTTCCAGGCTCTATCTCTGAAGACTGATCTCTACCTCCACCACCACACAATGGCTATCCAGTAGAAATGGGTACCCCTGGTGCCCAGGATGGTGCTTCTGCACCACTGTTGAACAAGATACTAGGTCTTCCTAGAGAAATGGGTGGCTTCAGGGTTGAGACAAAAACATGCATGAAGTCTAAAGAAATAAAAGGAAGGAGAACAAGAGAGAACAGACAACAGGGGGAGGGAGAAAGAGAAATTCCCCCACCCAGCAGACAAATCGGCTCCTAGACTATGTGTTTACAAATGCCAATAAAGGCATGAGAATGGGCTTAGACTGGATCCCCAACATTAAGGGGAAGGGAAAAAAGGAAAGGGAAAGGGGGTATCACTCAACCCTGCACGACAGGCACAGACCCAGTACAGGGAGGGGTGGCTCTCCAGAGGCTAAAGCAGGAGGGTCACACATTCCAGGCCAGCCTGCGTGGTATGTACTGTGAGGCATCAGTCAGTCAATAACATGTTTTTAAAAGGTAATCGCTGGCAGTATCTAATCAAAACTGCAGAAGAGAGCTTTGACCTAGAGACTTTGAAGACCTGAGTCCAACTAGGAAAGTGTCTATACAAAGTACACATCAAGCCTCCCTGGCCAGCTGCCATCAGACAGTCCCGAAAACATCTCATCCCCCACTCTTAACCACTACCCCCATACCTGCAGGGAGATAAGGGCTGGTTTCATATCCACTGAGTATATCCAGTATCTCATTCAATTATACATCCCATTGTAAATTCATAAAAAGGGCACTCTGTACTAATAAATCAGGTTTGACAACCTGAAGAACTCAGATCTGCCCATAAATGTCCCTATTCTGTGTGCTCACACACACCAGCATCTATCTGGGCACATTCTGCAGTCACCCTGGAACCTTTTAAAAATTATAATGTGGGCCCCACCCCCCAAGCTAAGCAGGAAATAAGAAGCCATGGGTGTAAGGGGACCATATTTTGTAAGGTCTCTGGATGAACATAAGGTTCAGTTAGACTGCAAACATTGTCACACAAAATTCTGTTTCTAGGGCAACAAGGTTAAGGGCAAGACTTTTGAACTGTGGGCCACAAATGCCACAATTTAAGGTCAAGACCTTTCCCCTGGGACAGCCCCTGGGGGTGGCAAACACACATTGGCCTCTTTTTGCTTGAACTTATCAGTATTCAAGATCCTATGTCCAACTTTTTTTTTCTTTACTTTTATTTTCTGTGGAATTTGACCGTATAGAGATCTGCTTCTTTTCAAAATTCCCCTTTTGACTCTAATAGGATAAAACTGAAGACTACGAGACACACACACACACACACACACACACACCATGCACCACAAAGCAGTAAAAGGAATAAATATTAGAGAACTTAAGCTATGTAGAGAAGCCATTCTGCCTGCATGTACTTCCATCTGAACCACGAGTTGACCAAGAGCCAGAGGAAGAAATACAGCATCTTCCTCCACTACATCTTGATCACTGCGGGCCCGGTACTTTACACAGCCCCAGAACCCATGCTGTGAGCACTGTGCAGCCTTGCTGGGCTCTGGCTGTTTGCTCTAATTGATCTGTCAACCAGTATGTGAGCTTGAAGTTACGGAGATGTCACTTGGCCAGGGCCAGGGCGCATGATCTGCAGAGAACTCAGGAAGGATAAGGAGAGCCCCCGAGAGGTGGGGCTGGGAGGGGCCCCGGAGCCTCACTCTGAGACCTGGATGCTGCCTCTGCTCCATTATTTACAGATGAGGGGACTGGGGTACAAAGAGGTGGAAGAGGTTTATTCAAGGCTGCCTATGCAACAAGAAGTGGGATGGGCTCTGCAGCCCATTCAGATGGCTTCCATGCCCCCACTCTAGACCTCGGCCCCAGCTCCTGGCTAAGAGTTCTTATTAGGAAGGAAAATGTCAACCAGGATGGGGACTCAGGAACACTACAGTGTCCCCAACTGCCACATCCAGGGCAGGAGACTCCTCCGGTGAGTCAGTGGCCTCAAGTGTGTGCTTCAGGCATATTTTTAATGAAAAGCAATTTCCAGCTACGGCTGGAGAGGGGAAATAAGGAGTCAGGAAGAGGCATCATAGTCACAAGATGCCTGACACCCCGAGAGCTGTAAGGATATCGGTATCTCTCTGAAAAGATCCTCACCGACACCCCGAGAGCTGTAAGGATATTGGTATCTCTCTGAAAAGATCCTCACCGGACCTCAGCCACCACGATGTGTCTTTGCAGCTGCTACATGACAGTGCTCTGGGAAGCATTAAAGTGGAGCCATGTCTGTGGGCCTGTGCTACACAATAACATAAGGGGAGTATAAATCAGATGCTGAAAGAGCAATAGAGGAACGAGAGATACCGGTA
The DNA here is from genome assembly GCA_902729485.2 of Mus minutoides. NCBI lineage: Eukaryota > Metazoa > Chordata > Mammalia > Rodentia > Muridae > Mus > Mus minutoides. The sequence continues at coordinate 118,862 of LR749675.1, read as the reverse complement.
TTTGACGGGCTAAGTAAACCTCACCATGGAGTCAGGATTCTCTTCATCTTAGGTCTCCAACAACAAAGCTAGCTTCAGATCACAAACTAACTCACCTCTGCAGGGAAAGTGGGAGCCTCACCATAAGGAGCCTCGCCACCCTGCCAAGGGAAAGCCTGGGAGCAGAAGCCAAACATGGCCTCCTCCCCAGAAACCATTTCTATAAAGTGAACTCAACACGCATTAGATGACAACTGGGTTGGAATCATTACACTGCAAACGAGCCATGTAGGGCAACAGTAGAGATGGCTCAGTGGTTAAGAACAGTAACTCAGATGAGCATAGTAGTGCACGCCTTTGATCCCATCACTCTCGAGGCAGAGGCAGGCAGATCTCTGAGTTCTAGGCCAGCCTGGTCTACAGAATGAATTTCAGGACAGGCAGGGCTACAGAGAAAAACCCTGTCTCAAAAAACAACAACAAAAGAACACTGACTGCCCTTCTAGAGGACCCAAGTTCTACTCCCAGCACCTCCATGGCAGCTCACAACTAGGGAACCAATGCTCTGTTCTGGATTCCACAAGTACTAGGCATACACGGATGTACATAAAATTTCAAAAGCCATACTGAGGATCCCTCTCCTGACAAGGGTACCCAAGAAAACGCTGAGAAGGGAACTCGTAGACATTCAATAATACCTGCTCCATTCAGTCTTTGGCCCATTTACCAGCAAGCACTGTTCTATGCAGTGGGAATGCACCATCCAGGGTGGGGTAGGACACAGAAGCAAAAACAACTGCTGTCATAAAAAGCCTTGAGTGCCAGCAAGACAGTAAAGCAGACAGTCACTGGTGACTGAGTTCAAGCCCCAGATCCCATGTAAACATGGAAGGGGGAAAAAAGACACCTCCACAATGCTGTCCTCCTCACTCGAGGAACCAAAAAACTCCCAACACAAACATGGAAAGATAAAACAGATGCTAACCTCAAGGTCACGGCGCAAGGAAAAGTCACAGTGAAATGCCTCACCCATTATGAAAATGCCTGAAACAAATGAAAAATACAGAAGGGCAGCAAACACAAACAAACAAAAAGACAAATAAAAGACAAATGTCACAATGCCCCAGGCTAGCCCCATACTATGAATTAAAATCCCTAGGATTGCTCAGCTATGTTAGTCAGCTTTCTGTCCATGTTACAAAATACCCAAGAAAATCAACTGTGTAACAAACACTTTTTACCCGAGACAATCAACTGTGCAACAAGCACTTTTTCTTGACTCTCAGTTTCAGAGGTTTTGATTGGAGATGGATAAGGAGACATTTGGGGTCCATACTGTAGAAAGGGGTCTGCACACATGCGCTGTCATTAACTTACCACATTCACGGTGACAGTAACTTCTCTGTTCTGACTCTGTAGTTAAGGGGGAACCTGGAGGAGCACAGGACCGATACCCACAGGCACTAACTAGACTAGTGACCCCAAATACGCAGAAAATGGGGAAAAGGTACCAAGGATGACAAAAGGGACAAAGACATCACAAGTCTTAAAACCGTGGCTGACCCCTTGATGGGGAGGAGCTTTGGAAGGACCACCTTGGTTCAGCTTCCTGCAAGGCCAGCCAGCTGGAGGCAGGATGTGAAGGCTGGGTGTGATGGTTTGTATATGCTGTGCCCAGGGAGCGGCACTATCAGAAGGTGTGGCCCTGTTGGAGTAGGTGTGTCACTGTGGGTGTGGGCTTTAAGACCCTCAACCTAGCTGCCTGGAAGTCAGTATTCTACTAACAGCTTTCAGATGAAGACATAGAACTCTCAGCTCTTCCTGAACCATAGCTGCCATGTTCCCTCCCTGATGATAATGGACTGAACCTCTGAACCAACCCCAATTAAATGTTATCTTTTATAAGACTTGCCTTGGTCATGGTATCTCTTTATAGCAGTAAAACCCTAAGACACCAGGTCTCCCGGGGAGTTAACTTGCCACCTTCACAGACAAAAGCACAACTTAAGATGCGTTCCTGCCTCTGCTGCTCGCTGGCATTTCCAGGACAGGTATCCAAAGATCTTCTTCATTCCAGTCACAGCTTCAGTCCATAGTCCACTGGTCTGACCTGTTGCTCAGGGTCTGCACTGATTGGCACAGTGACAGCACATGGGGACATGTGGCCCAAGAGGGCTTCTCACCCCATCCAGGCAGGAAGCAGAGAGAGAGAGAGAACGGTAGTAAGGAGTTGGGGTTTCCAAATCATCTTTAAGGACGTCTCCCCAGTAATCTTTCTTCTAGTAGACCCCACCCGGGGCCCACTGCCTCTCTATGGTACCTTTAACACATGGTCCTTTTGAGGATCCAAAGCCCAAACCATAGCACCAGCCATCCGTAGCTTTTCTCTTGTTTTATTTCACTGCCCAGATAGTCCACTTAGCAGTACATCTGAGAAACAACCTTCTAATGCCATGCCTCAAACATTCAATCAGAACAGCCTAGAAACTTTAAACAGTCTCCCACGCTACTTCAGCAAACCTGGGCTTAGAGGCTTTATTCTCTACTTTCTGACTTCAGATTGTTCTGAGATAGGCCAACGATTGAGAACAGTTGCTTTATTGATCACAAGCTAACAGAAATCAGTATGTTCTCAAGTCACGGTGCGTTGGTGGGAAGTGCTCTCTTCTCGGCCACCTCCTTCCACCCAATGAACCTCTACAGTGAGATTCTGTCTCCTTCAGCACTCAAGTCTGTCCTTTGAACTGGTCATCTCCCACAGCCAAGGTGGAGGCTTCCAGAATAAGTGCAGGTGCAGGAAGGGGCCAGGGAGACAACTTAGCAGGTCAAAGTGACTACAGCATTAGCCTGCAGACATAAAGTTGATTCCCAGAACTGACATACAAACCCAGACTTGGTGGCACACATTTATAATCCCAGCCCTCCTACGGAGAGAAGAGGGGTGGAGACAAAGAGAATCCGCTGAAAGCTCCTGGGCCAGCTAACCAGGAGTATGCTCAAGCAGCAGAAACAACAAGACTGACCTTGCCTCAGCCAGGTGGAAGGCAAGAACCAACTCCTCAAAGTGGTTATCTGATGCGTAGACACAGCATATGCCTGCATGTGCCAAGTGCATGTGAATGCGCACACCCATATGTAATTAATTTTAATAGTAAGACTGTGTAGGCATAGCCATTGCCCTCTGTTCTCAGATGACACCCAAACCTTACCACAGAAAACCAACCGGGTTCCATGCAGGAAGGAGTTTATGAGGACTTAGCTTTCTGTGGGCACAGAACTCGCTAGACGCGCCTTCTTAAACAACTTGAAAGCCAGCTGCTCTGATGTTTGAAAGTAAACACGGTGCCGAGCAGAAAAACCGAAAAGGGAAATGTAAGCATCGCAAGGTATTAATTAATCCCATGCTGCAAGATTCCTTCTGCTTAGATTAGCTCTGCTTAAAGAAATATTTACCCACGAAACTCAAAGGCAACTGAAGACAGACAGCACGCCATACTTAAGATGCTATGATTTTTAATCATAACAGGGATTAAAAGGCTGGAACAAATGTGATGAGGGCTTATACCAGAACCTAGTTAACCCTTCCCCGCCCCCTTCCAAGAAAGCTGACAGCTATTTTAAGCCCACACACAGCAGTCTCGCTGTCTGATTTGCAACTTGAGGAGTCAGAGTAATTCCACAGCTAGATCTCTTTTTTCTTTTTTTTTAAAGCAGCCATGTATAATAAAGATAATACATTACCAAACCTCACAGAGAAGACAAGTGTGTCCAGCCCTTGTGTGGATCAAACCACGCACAGACCAATCAAATGAAACAAACTGTAAGTTGTAGAATTATTTAATGAAAACAACAGCCCACTCTGTACCCCTGAGCTGGGCATTCGCGTGGACAGTTCCCTTCTCCCTCCCAGCCACCTTATGGGGCAAACGAATGTGGAAACTCCCTTCCAGAAGAGATAATGTTAAGGAATTCATACAAGGTCACATAACATGCAAGGGACAGAGCTAGGGTTCAAAGCCAACCACAGTTCCAGCTCCTGACTCTAAGCTAGGCACTCTTGCCAACCAAATTTATATGACATAAAATAGCAAAGTAAGCCAAGCATGGTGGCACATGCCTTTAATTCCAGCACTTGTGAGACAGAGGCAGGTAGTCTACTGAGTTCGAGGCCAGCCTGGTCTAGGACAGCCAGAGCCACGCAAAGAAGCAATGTCTCAGAAAACCAAAAAAAGAAAAAAGAAAAGAAAAGGAAAGGTAAGAAAGAAAAAGAAAAGTCAAAGTTAAAAAAAAAAAAAAGGACAGTGAATGGGGGTGGGAGATGCAATCATTAAAGAAAACATAAAGAACAATTAGTAAATGATAATTACCTATCCCTGAAATTAAACATCTGTTTTAATTTAAACTCTAATTCCCCACTGCATTTATTCAGGGAAAAAAAAAAAAAAAAAAAAAAAAACCTCTTACTGAGAAATGACACCATGAAAACTGGTAGTGAGACACTATGACAGAGTGCCTCAAGTTACTGGGGACCCAAAACTGAAGGACTAAATCAGGAGGAGCAGTCAGGAAGAGCCCCAATGTGGCATCTCCCACTGGGGGTGGCAGGGGGGAGAACCCTGGCAGTCCTCACTGGAAACGGCTAAGAATTTACATGTATTCATTCATTCATTCATTCACTCATATCTTATGCATGCAAGACACTACATTCATGTCTTTGGAGGACACAGGGACAGAAGGAATGCAGACACAAAGTCCCTGTGGAGACTGAAAGGGGGCCAGGACACACAGCCTTCACTGTAGGCATGGGTCCTAACTTATAAGAGGGGGTGGGGGGAGTGTGCAGAGCAGCACATATTCACCGCTTCCTCTTTGTCTCTGGATGGAAGTGTGACCAATTCTCCCAAGCCCCTGCCACCATGACTGTGGGTGTGGGCCACCACAGGCGCTGTCACCCAAACTGTGAGCCAGAACAACGCCTTTCTCCTTTGAGTTGCGTTTGTCAAAGTGTTCCATCACAGCAACAGGAAAAGGAACTAAGACAAGGTCAGAGCCAAAAGATCAGGTTATTATATGTTTAAATTTATCAAATGTCCAGAATAGGAAAATCTAGAAACAGAACATAGAATACTGATGGCTTGGGATTGGAGACAGGGGTCCCCCTGAGATGGTGGAAATGCTCTAAGATGGACTGCAGCAATGGATGTTTGTGAATATACTAAAAAAGGAGATCACTGAGTCTGGATCAGCCAGTGTCCATGTTAAAACGTCAGGAACAGCAGCACACATCTGGATTCTAGCCCTCGGGAACAGGCACACACTGATCCCTGGAGCTCACTGGCCAGCAAGTCTCTTTAAATCATCGAGCTCAAAATTCAGCAGGACATCTTGTCTCAAGCAGTAAGGAGGGCTGGAGAGATGGCTCCCCAGATGAGAGCACCTACTGCTCTTGCAGAGGAGCCAAGTTCAGTTCCCAGCACCTATACCAGATGCCCCACAACTGTCTGTAATTCTAGCTCTAGGAGGTCATCTTTCTCTGGCCTCTGCAGCAGGCATCTGCTGCACATACCCATACGCAGGGCATCAAGCCCTAGCCTCCATATGCACACAAATACATACACTGCACCGATGAAGAGAAGAGAAGAGAAGAGAAGAGAAGAGAAGAGAAGAGAAGAGAAGAGAAGAGAAGAGAAGTTACCCCCCCCCAAAAAAAGGAAAAAGAAATGTATCAGAAATCAAGTTTTCAGTGTAGAGCAAGAAAAAGGCAGCATGCTTCTTGGGCATAAGGATAAGGATAGCTAACAGGTCCCCAAGAAGCTACGGGCAGCACCCAGGTGACAAGTGTGAAGAGGACATGGGTAATTATAGCCAGCAACAGCACTAAATGTTCCTGTGCTTTGAAGCCCCATTATGAGTAAGCAACACTAGACATTAAGCTGAGTCTAATTAGAGTCCTATATATAGGTGACGGGCCATCATCACACGTGGCTTGCATGATTTTGTCCACTAAAAAGGTCTAAGATATTTGGGGCAAAGGAACCATGACTAAATGCCATTAAATCATAAAATTGTCAACTAAGGTAGAAATAGATTTCTCCATCAGGATACTTTGGCCCATCTACTTTTATGAGGATGACAAAGCTCTCTGCATCTGTAGTATCTCTCACCCCCACGTGCAATTCTGAAACTTGATGTTGGCACTCCCTCATTAAGAAGTGGGGCTTGGGAAACTCCGGAGAGAGCTCAGTCAGTAAAGTGTTTGCCACATCAGCATAAAGACCTCAGTTTGGTCCCCAGGACCCATATAAAAAAGACAGGAATGGTGATACATGCTTGCAATCCCAGTGATACATGCTTGCAATCCCAGTGGTGTGGAGGCAGAGTCAGAAGGATTGCTGAGGCCTGGCCATGAGTCAGCCTGACCTACTGGCTGACTACAAAATACGAGGTGGTGGGCTGGAGAGGTGGCAGAAGTTCCCTGGCAGATATCTCAGATTCAGTTCCCAGCACCCACATGACAGCTGTCTATTACTCTAGAGGATTCAATGCCCTCTTCTGGCCTCTGCTGACACTACATATATATGGTTCACAGACACATACAAGCACACACACACACACACACACACACACACTACTCTAGGTTGATCCATGGTCTCCACATATGCACTCACATTCACATATTCAAACACATCAAGAGAAGTGTAGTATATTTCTCTACCCCTATAGTCAGTTATGATCAACAGAAGACAGCGGAAGAGATCCTGTAAAACTCACAGAGTCAAGCCTTAACATTGCCCTACCAAACAAAAGACCCACCGTGCTATTCACTATGTGTACAGCTGGGCTAAGCCCAGCCTGAATTCCCAGGTCATGGATCATTAGCAAAATACACAGCTGTTGTTCCTAGCCTGAGTCTTAAGGTTGTTTATTAGACAGCAACAGATAACTGTATCCAGAGATTAGCAGTAGTTCTGTTATTATGTGGTTATGTACCTTGGGTCAAGACTTCCCCTCTGGTCCTCTGTTTCCATCCAAAAAGTGCATCTACACTAGATAGCGAAGGTGCCATTTGGTTCTGACAATCCGAGCCATAGTCCAGAGAGTGTCTGCTAGGCATACAGAGGGAACGATTATTTCAGGAGTAGGTAAGACAGCCACAGACCAGGGGGTCATATGCCCTGGAGGGTACTGATCAAAGGAGACAGATGCTAGAACAATGTAGGGCCCATAAGTGTTCAATACATTATGGTTTGGAAATGCAATATGTAGAGAAAATCTCTGTGTGCTGTATGGAAGCTTCACCTGTCAATAAAAAGTTGTTGGCCTATTAGCTTAGGCAGGAACTAGGAGGTGGGCAGTCCATCGGGACTGAAGATTCTGGGATTGCGTCAGGCAGGGAGGAGATTGGCCATAATGAAGCTATAGACAGCCTTATGAACCTGAGGCGAGGTAACTAGCCACATGGCAGAAATTAGAATAGAATAAATGGGTTAAGTCACAAGCCAGTCAAGGAACAAGCCCAAGCTTATGGCTTAGGATATTTTATTCACAAATAATTCAACCTCAGAGTGGTTATTTCAGGAACGTCAGCCCAGGTGGAAAAGCCTGCGGTGACAGCAACATTCCCCACAGGCTTGTGTATCAAACTCTTCAACCCCAGCTCATGGTGCTATTTTAGGGGGGAGTAGAAACTTCACGAAGTGCTAGCTCTTGAAAGGAAATAAAGAGGACATGCCTTTGAAAGCTGTACCTGGTCCCCAGTCCACTCGCCACCAGCTACGTCTGCTTCCGTTACGCCATGAGGTAGGTGACTTCTGCCACATGTTTCCACCATCCCAATGGGCGGTAAAGATCACTCCACTGCATGGAGCATTTGCTTCTGTGGGCAAGTAAACACCTGAGCGCTGCCCTCCCGCTGGCTGCATGTCAAGTATGTGAGCAGTCCTGCAAAGCTAGGGTTCCCCTCTGCCATCAGAACCAGCAACTAGGACCCTGGACTGAACCGTCTGAATCCATGAGCTAAAATAAACCTTTCCTTCTTTAAGTTGTATGGATTGGGTATCCCATCACCGCAACCAAAGCCCAACTGATGTCAGATAGCCTCCATTATCTGATGCTTACAAGCTCTGTGAGAAACAGACAACACTCAGTGTAACTGTCGGTATGAAAGTCTTCAGGGTTAGTACTTTACAGTGCAATAATCAGCGGCATGCAACTACTACATTTATAAAATTACCAAATTCATAAGCATTTGGAGGATGGAAGAGACCAAAGGCTAGCTTTAATCAACTCGGCTGAGAGGACCATGGCAAGCAACTGCCTCCCTGAGCCTTTATAATTCATATAAACAGACATATGGGGACATGCATGGTTTAAAAAAAATGTAGAAAGACTTAAGTGAGACTTTGCAGGTGAAAACATATAGTTTGGGCTTCATTGTAATATGCATTTGGGGTGGGGTGCATGCAGGAAGCGGGTACCCAGATTCTCTTCCCTCCACTTCCTGGGTACTAGGATTGCAGGCATGCACCACCACACCTAGACCAGTGGTGTTGAGGATGTGACCCGGGGCTTCACGTGCGGTAGGCAAGCACTCTGCCAACCGATACCGGAAGGTACGGGTATTTAAGAACACAGAAGTTCAGCCAGGGACATGCTTTCCCAGGTAATCCTAAATCTTTGTGTTTCTGTGGAACTCTGAAAAACTAGAGGCATACATCCAGAGAATCTCTCCATCCAGTGTTGCTTCTGAAAAGCTGCCAACCCTTGGAAAAGGAAGACTTGGGCTCCTTTTCCAAGGTGCCTAGCAAGGGAACAAGACATTTGCATTTTCCAGTCTGTGCTTTTCCAAAACAAGGAGCAAGTGCCTTGTGGCTTTAACCCTGAAATTCCCATGATGGTGCATTCCTCGGGACAGACACTGCTCAGTAGCGGTAGAAGCTAGCTACAGAGGCACTAACTGGCATGCCCAGGGTTGGGAGTGAGGGCACACAAAGAAATGATCTTCTGTTTCTGCCTCTGCGCAGGTCTTGGCTGACATGGTATTTGAATAATATGCCAGAGTCCAGCATCAACTACCAAGAGCCAGAATTCAGAACCCAGTCCATAAAGTCAGCCTGGGCCTACAGAAGCTCCACCTACCCTTGTCCCTTCTCTACTTCACATTTCTTCGAGTGCCTGCCCCCCTGTGTTTTAGATCTGCGTTGGGAACACAACTTAGACCAGCCACGGCTCCTTTTCTTATTGACCACCACTGTCTGTGAATCTAGAGAGTTACTATAGAAACTACACCACACAGCCCCCAGACATTTGCTTAGAAAAGAAACTACACGTTTAGTACTAGAGGGGGAAAAAAGGAGTGGGATCTAGGAAGTTGGAGCAAAGCCTCAAGCTCAGCAATTCTTAAGGACTGCAAACAGCTTTGTTAGGCTACCTCAATACTCACTAAAGCTACACACATCCCATAAATATAACAGCTGCTTACCAAATCCATAGGCCCAGACATACAGGAGCCCAATTGGGCATAGAGGAATTGGACTATTTTGGTTGGTTTTCTCAGCTAGGACTGTGTGTCCAAGGCAAGCTACCAACTCATGGTAGTCCCCCTGCCTCAACCTTCCAACTACAGATTATACTAAGAATTGGACTTTTCTTGCAATTTGTATGTGCACACATTAGATTTTTTTGACACCTATCTGCAACCAAATGCAGAGGCCCATGAGAAAAGAATAAAAGATAAAGAAATAAAAATTTAAAAAGACTTTAAATCTTCCTAGTCTTTTCCCCCTCATTCTCTAAAAAGAAAAGGCTCTGGTGAGGCTGGAAAGACGGTTCAGTGAGTGGCTGAGGACACACACACACACACACACACACACACACTGCTCTTACAGAGGATCTGAGTTCAGTTCCCAGAACCTACATCAAACAGCTCAGAAGCTCAAAAGTGTCTGTTACTCCAGCTCCAGGGGACTTCAGGGGACTCCAGGGGACCTTCATTTACATGCACATAACCACACACAGAGACACACAATTTAAAATAATAAAAAAGTATTTTTAATAGAACACTGATTAACCAAGCAAGACAATGCCAATTTCTTAGTGTATGCATAAGCAAGAAAATTAAATCTTAACCATAATTTTAAAAAGTTATACTTTTAAGAAACTGCTTACCAAATCCATAGGCCCAGACATAAAGGAGCCCAAACACCCCATATCTTAGGCCAACCAGATCTATTCCGAGATAGAGAAGTGAGATAGGATCTTGGCTGACAGATCCCCTCTAGTCCCAACTTTACTCAGCAATCCAGCTCTGCATTGCTGACATCAATAGGGTGAAGAGGTAACTCTAGTTTTAGAAGATATGACTGAGAAAAGTTGGGGTTTGAGGGGGATATGAGTCATCAATTCATACATCTGCATGAGAACAGGGGAGAAAGTGTAAAGATAAATGACCTCTGGGCATCTGACACTCCAATGATATTTTGCAAACTAAAGGAAATTGACACCTGATGGCAGTCCTTGCACAATACTCTAACCTGCGGGTTACTGCAGAAAAGAGAATGGAGCAAGTCTGCCTTTTGTCAAAAGTCTTGCTCTCAAAACCCAATCTATACAGAGCTCGCTTAAATTCCACTCAGTAACAAGCATACTGTGCTGCTGAGTATCCCTGCGTGTTTCTTTCCTTAAGTTATAGGTAGGACAGGGCATCAGTCACGAGCAGAAGTCTTTTTCACTGAAAAGCACCATTCCGGGGGAAACTCCACTGCAGTCTTAGAAGCCAGAACTCCTTACTCAGAGAGGTGCCTCACGGTCAGGTCACCGGGTTGCCTGTTTTATACACAACCACTGGTCCAGCGCGAAGGTTTCCACTCCACCCCTCCCCCAAGGGTAGCTTTGGCCTTGGCCCTGCAAATTCCAGTCGTCTGGGCTAAATTCTTCATCAGCAACTGCTGAGATTTAACAGTGCACTACAAAACTAGAAAACAGGTTTCACCCCACTACTACACCAATGATTGGCACATGCTAAAGTGTAGGGCAAAAGCAGACATTTGGGAAGTAACTTTAACACCTACACCCAACTACTTGGAATGAATGTGTGTGTGTGTGTGTGTGTGTGTGTGTGTGTGTGTGTTAGATAGATAGATAGATGATAGATAGATAGATAGATAGATAGATAGATAGATAGATAGATAGATAGATAGATTTACTTTTTTAAAAACCGGTATGGAAACACGCATTCTCCTTTTAAAACACCTCTGAAAGCACCTCTCTCATGGGAGGCCAGCAGGTAAATAACACCAGCGCTTCCTTAAAGCTTTCTAAAGAGCCAGACGTACAGGCTGCGCTGCTCAGCCTTCTCCGGGAAGTAACTCAATCCAGCCTTGGCGGGCGAGCATGGGGTGTCTGCAGGTAGGAGACGGAGAAGAGGCAGTACACCTCAAACTTTGCAGATGCTCATTTTTAGCTGTTCTGGGCAAGAGCTGAGAAAGGCCTAGCCCACCTGCTCTGAGTCCAAGACCGCTGGCACCCCATTCCCCAGACCTGCCCTCTCAGGGTACTGCCCTCCCGGTGGCCCCTCACCTTGGCTTCAAAAGAGATGCCGTGCTGGAAGGCGTCCTCGTTGTGCAAAGGGATCCGTAGGTCGTGCCCATCGTCCACAAGGTTGTACTTGGTTTTGCTGGGCATGGTGACCCGCGGCGGACCCGCTGCTCCAAGGGGGCGGCGGTGGTGGCGACGAGAAAGAGCTAGCGAGACCCTGTGCAGAGAACAGTGGGGCCGGGCGAGGCGGCGGCGAGGACCCGGGTCGTGAGGTGGGCAGCCTGGGTGCCAGGAGGTGGCGGGGGTTAACTGGGAGCGGAGCCTCCGGAGGGCCGAGCAGCAGGGGCGGCGCGGATGCGGCTGGCGCGAGCAGCTCGGTGGCCGCGCTCTGACTATGGGGAGGCGGCCAGGCGGCCGGGCAGGCGGGAGCGAGCGGCGCGGAGCCCCGGACCCGGACGCCGAACGAAGGGCGCACGGCCCGAAGCGGGACTAGACCGGGAGCCAGATCCCGAGCTCGGCGCGCACGGCCCGGGACGAGGAAGAAAGGCAGCGGCGGCGGTGGTGGCGGTGGCGGTGGCGGCGGAGCAGGGTGCCTGTCACGGAGACGCCGGATCGGCTGCCAGCCCGCGGCTCCTCCTGCGGGGCGGGCCCGGACCGACTCCTCCCGCGCGCCAGAGCCCCGCCCGCCGCCGCCGGGTCCGCCCCGCGCCCCGGGCCCCGCGCGCGCCCAGCAGGTGAAAGTCCCCGCAGCGCTGAGCCGGGACCCGGGAACTTCGCCCTGGCCAGACCGCAGGAGCGTGGCGATCCAGGCGCAGTCCTCTTAACTAGTAGCGGCGAAACCGCATCGCCTTGCATGTGTGTGTTTGTTTTGTTTTGTTTTGTTTTGTTTTGTTTTGTTTTGTTTGGGGAGCCCGAGAGAAGCGGTGTTAATTTTGGGTTTTGTTTTCCCAAGAAGGCCGGAGATCTGTCCCAGATACCCTCGGTCTGGACCGCATTAATTCAGAGATCCCCGCTTCTCCTCAGAATCAAGGCGAAAACCAAATAAGAGGGCTGTCTCTTTTTTTTTTGTCCCTTTGGTGTGTTGGCTTGCTTTTGGGGGCTCAGCAGGGTTTCTTTGGGAAGAATTTAAATATTTAAAAGTCGTCAGCGTTGCAGAACTGGAGTAGGCTGCACTAGGGACAAGAAATTGCAGAATGTTCTTATGTCATACTTTTTTTAACTGGCTGGTGATAAGAAAGAAAAGAGAAAAGGAAAGGAAAAGGAAAAGGAAAAGGAAAAGGAAAAGGAAAAGGAAAAGGAAAAGGAAAAGGAAAAGGAAAAGGAAAAGGAAAAGGAAAAGGAAAAGAACGATTCCAGAATTCTGTGAGGCTTCTTATTGATGCACGAAGGAAGGTGCCAACGGAGGATTTCAAGACCTGAGTGTGTAAACCTCATAGATACAGGGTTGTGTAACAGTTTCCTTTGAGATTGAAACATTCTGTCCAGCGTCCACCAGGGAAGGTCTTTAAACTGGAAGATAAACAACTCCAAGTAGCTTCAGGAAGTCCCTGAAACTGGCCAGATCCACCAGGCCCCTCCCTGCCAGAGTATAAACAATAAAATCAGAGAGGCTCAAGTAACTTGAAGCTGAGCTGCAAAAGCAGACTCTCAGAGGAGATAAGCTGCAAAGACTCAGACCAGATCTAGAGGCAGCAGAAACCAGCTAAGCTGCCAGGAAGAGGTTTAGATCAGAGTCACTTGGAAAGGACACTCTCCAACCTGTTGAGCTGCCTGTCTTGGCTTCGAAGTGTACTCCAGGTCCCCAGCTTTTGTGGGCTGTCACCTATACTGGTCTGGGCCTTGATGATGCAGCTGTCTTTGAGTCATTTCTGGTCCTGTAGGTAGCCTCTCACCCACTGTCCTGTAAGTAACTGCAGTAAACCCCATCAACAATGTGGGACTTTGGTGGTATTCATACTTGGGTCTACAGTGAGTTTCCTACTGGAATGAATAGCTGTTTGCTGTGTTTCCCCAAGAAAGGTTTGTCACACAACATTCAGATACAAAGGTAGCTGTACTCTACCTCTTCATAGAGCTCCAGACACCCCAATAGTAGCTAGCCCAGCTAGTGTCAAAGCTGAGATCTCCGAGAAAAAAATGATCAACTTTTGTTGTACAGATCTGTTGTGATTGCTGATATTGTTAGAAGGGACTCTGCTAGCTCACACATAGCAAACATGGCTCTGGCTGGCTTTACCCTTCTTCTTCTTCTTCTTCTTCTTCTTCTTCTTCTTCTTCTTCTTCTTCTTCTTCTTCTTCTTCTTCTTCTTCATTCCCTCCACCTTGCTAAAAATATTAGCTTACAGCTGGGTGTGGTGGCACACGCCTTTAATCCCAGCACTTGGGAGGCAGAGGCAGGCTGAGTCCAAGGCCAGCCTGGTCTATAGAGTGAGTTCCAGGACAGGCAGGCGATACAGAGAAACCCTGTCTCAAAACAAAACAAAACAAAACACAAAAAAACAAAAAACATTAGCTTACATTCCTAAAGCTATCCATCAAGGTCTATTCCCTTATTTGGTCACTTTTTCCTCCTGATGCTGACTACCAAGGTCCAAGTATCAATGTATTGAGGTCCAACAATCAAAAGCCCCCTTTGACTCAGTCAGCTAATTAACACGCCCTCATCAAACACCTCGTCCTTACACAGCATTTTCCCTTTTACCTTAATAAACCACATTTGCCTTTATGGCACATCTGTCCCCTCTCTATCCAGAGGCAGTTCTTTTTCTCCCCAAAACAAGTACCCCTCCTTCCCCTCCGTCCTCGTCCCCATGGTTCCTTCCTCTCTCCCCTCATCCTCTATTCTCTGTCTTTGTCTCTTATCTCTTGCCCTTTGTCTCTCTGGGGCAAATGGATCTCCTCTGTGCTAAGAACTTGGTCTTGGGGTGTCCTACACCAATATTGATCCCTACGTTGCTAACTGAACAAGATCTAGAATCTCCTAGGGGACAACCCTCTGAGCATGTCTGTGAGGGAGGCTCTACCTACGCTGGGTGACTGAGATTGGAAGATGTACCCTAAAGGTGTACGGCACCATTCCACAGGCTGGGGTCCAGAACTGACTAGAAAGGAGAAAAGAGCTGAATACCAGCCTTCCTCTCTCCCTGCTTCCTGACTGTGATTGTGATGTGAGCGACCGCCACATGCTCCTGCCACTGTGTGTTCCCCACCATGACAGACTATGCTGGGATGGTGAAGCAAAATAAATCCCTCCTTCCTTAAGTCTCACTTTGTCACAGATGGATCACAACACCAAGAAAACTAAGGAGTACATGTGTTTTGTTCCATTTTGTCTTAGTTTAGATTTGGGTTTATTATCCCAGCACTGGGGATTAAATCTACCACTGAGCCCCCTCTTTACTTTTTGTTTGAAAGAGGTCTCACTAAATTGTCCAAGCTTGCCTTGAACCTGCAATCCTCCTGCCTCATCCTCCTCAGTGACAGAGATTACAGATCTGCATTACCAAGCCAGTCCCAGAATAACCCAGCCTTTAATGCTGTGAACACTTCCACCAAGCCATTCTTAGACTTTTGTTTGTTGCATAGAATACCTTTGACATCTCCATAAACCACCCTCAAAGAAATGGTTCTGTGTCATCTTGGCGATAAATTTATGCAAACTAATACATTCTTGCCTTGATGATCTTTCTTATCTTGTCTCCTAGGGTGAGAGTACAGCTGCCCTTTGCTGGGCACGGCTGTCTCCTGTCTGCCAGAATTCCAGCGAAGAGATAACATCTTTCAGGGATATCTCCCTAAATAAAAAAAGCTACTCAGTGACTAGGACAGATTAATCACACACATTATTCTGCCCAGACTTCATTATATTCGTAAATATTAGTAAGAGCCAAAAATAATTTGCACAGAGGAAATGCACCAGTAACCTTTTTATAAATACAAGACCCAAAGCTGTAATCAGGCATATTTGACTCTTTGAATGTCACAGTAGTTTTAATATGCATCAGACATGCGCCATGTAAAACCTGGCACAGTAACTCAATAACTTAAAGGCAACATGTTAAATAATTATTTTATTTATATCTCATATTCTATCCCAAATTAATAGTGTTCCCAGACTCTAAGAGGCCTTTTCTTCTAGATTAACTTTAACCTTACTGGACTGATGAATTTATCAGAATTTCATAATTAAGATTATAATACATTGTGTCTAGATATGACACAAAGAGGCAAGAGGCCTCAAAGATCAGTCAGGATCTAACACAGAGTACTCCATAGACAACACCAATATTTATGGTGCTGGATAAGAATGGCGACTAATAGCCATTAGTTTTCTGGTGTGTCTCTTACTGTCCTTAGCATTTTAACATTGCCTCATATGATATATACATCAGCCCTAATGTAGCAGATTGCATGAAAAAGCCAAAGCACAGAGAGGTTTGCACAACCAGCCAAGGTCACAGGTACAAAGGACAGGAGCCAGAATCCCATCCAGGTCAACCCGGTTTCAAGGTAGAGACTGGCCTTGCAGTGCTTTCAGTTACCAATAAGACACATGTGACACTGACGTTGGTGGCTTGTTTCAGTGTGCATTGTTACTAGCCTGTATTCATTCTGGTTCTGTGAAATGAAACATTCCAAAAAGGGGACCCGGGTCTGATTTGGCCTCTGCCTTCTCTCACTTCTTCTCAGCAGCAGACAGGCATGCAAGCAGCCTTCTTTCAGAAAACAATGGACACCTACAGTAATTTCCTTTTTTAATATTTTTAAAGCGATATCAATCTTCTTTTTTAAAACACCTTTAAATACAACTGAATATTACCTCAGAATTTCCAAGTCTGCTTAAGAAAAAAAGCAAATAAAAGCATGATTTCTCTCATTCTATTTTTTGTTTTGTTTTAGTTTCTTTGTTTCTATTTCAAGATAGCCTCTCTCTCTCTCTCACTCGGTAGCCCAGATGGGACTTACTTGAGATTTTGATACCCCTGCTTCAGTCTCAAAACTGCTTCCACTCAGACACATCCCACTAGGCCTATCTTCATTTAGTTTTTGAAGCAAATTCTTGCTATGCAACCAAGACTGGCTTGGAACTCATGATTCCCCTGCCTCAAACCTCACTAAATGCTGGGGTTGTAAGTGTGTGTGACTGCATGAAACTTGTGTCACTATTATCTATGTATTTGCATGAAGGAAAAAATGTATTTTCAGTGTGAGGAAACTGAATCTAAGGCGGGTGTACACGTTAGGCAAGTGCTGGACCTCTGAGCTATACCCACAGCCAAACCTTCTGTATCTTAATCATTGCATAATAAAAGTTCATCTGAGTTACATTTCATTGAAATGGAAATTGCTTATTCATAAAAATACTTCCTAGGTTAACTTTGTTTAGTTAATTTTTTAAAGATTTATTCATTTTTACTTTATGTATATGGATGTTTTGCCTATGTGTAGGTATATGCACCATGCTTACTCTTATTGCCCTGGAGCTAGAGTTACAGATAGTTGTAGACTGCTCGAAATTTCTACTTTGTGGGGATATAGCCAAGGTTCATTCCCCAGTACTACAAAGATAAACAGATAAGCTTTGCTTTGACCGGCTAATGAAGTCTTACGTGACCACGTGAGCTAACTCCTGTTCGTATCTTCATTTGACAGATGAGGAAACTGAAGCTAGAGGAGAAAATCCTTTGGATTGGAGGTAAAGCAGGAAGTCCCTGGGATCCCTGCATGAACATAGCTATGAAAAATGAAAAATGTGCTAGCTTGCTAAATACTGCCCAGACATACTATGATGGCTAATCTTGGCTGTCAACTTGACTGCGTAGGGACTCAGTCAAACCCCGAGTTTTAGGGGATTTAGCCTAGGTTCAATCCCAGCACTACAGAACTATGAGGGAGCTTCTTGATCAGATTCCTTGAAGCAAGAAGACAGACCTAAAAACTGGGCCGCACCTTCCAATGGCAGCCCAGATAAGAGGGTATAGACAAATGAAGCTTTTTGCCTGTTTGCTCCTTGCTCATTTTGTTTTGTGTTGTTGTTTTGTTTTTTGAGTCAGGGCTTCTCTGTGTAGCCCTAGCTGTCCTAGAACTCACTCTGTAGACCAGGCTGGCCTCGAACTCAGAGATCTCTCTGCCTCTGCCCCTCAGTGTGCTGAGATCAAAAGAGTGTGCCACCCCTGTTGCTGCAGCATCCTTTCATCAATATTAAAGCTAACGTCATCAGGATTCCAACACAGGCTGAAGGCCAGCAACTCTCTAGAGTTCCAGTGTCAGACTGGGATCAAGTCTTGCAGACTGAACAACTATCAATTCTCATCTTCCCCAGTGTAAGGCAGCCATGGTTGGAATACACAGAAGCCATCCTAAAATCAGAGCATAGCTTACTCTGAGCTAAATAGGAGTGACAAAGGCCAAGAGATGTAGACGGGAGTCACCCGAATGTCATGTTCTGCAATGGAAGAGGTGACAGGAACTCATAGCCACAGAACAAAAGATAGTATGTTAGCCGGGCGTGGTGGTGCACCCCTTTAATCCCAGAACTTGGGAGTCAGAGGCAGGCAGATTTCTGAGTTCGAGGCCAGCCTGGTCTACAAAGTGAGTTCCAGAACAGCCAGGGCTATACAGAGAAACCCTGTCTCGAAAAACAAAAAGCAAAAACAAAAAAACAAAAAATCATATGTTTAAAAAACAAACAAGTCACATTGGTGGGGCTTCATTGTGTCATGGCTATTCTGGGGAGATATAAAATACATGCTTATTCATCACAATTTTTATCTGGAGAAGCTCACAGATAAAAGGAAGATTCATCCGGCTCAGTTTATTGGAACCCACCTCAGTCTGTTTTCTATGCCTTAGACACTTTAGCATTTCTAGGTTTCATGCACTGGAACATTAGACAGTGGTAGTTATAACGTCAATAAAGGATCCTAGGGAAGTGTTGTAGCTCTCTCTCCCCTTCTTCACTAAGAAATAGTAACACCCTCATTTCTCTGCTGTTCAGTTCTACTCTGTTCTCATGAGGGCTGCCACAGCCCCTGCAGGCCAACACAGCAGCTCTCCTTCATGATGATCATGCGTAAAACAAGCCCAGAGAAAACTTCCATGAGCCGCCTCTGCAAACTCTAGCTAGATTTTGGCAACAAGAAAGGAGGGGTCTCAATTATAGAATTTATTAAGTATAGCAAAAGCTTAAATGTTCTAATCAGCAGCTAGGCATGGTAATCTCAGCACTTGGAATGTTAAGGCAGGAGGATTGTCCTAAGTTCCGGTCCGTCCTTCCTGGACTGTAGAGTGAGACCCTGTGTGTAGTTTGTGTCCCCCAAAGGCTCACATATTTGACACTTGGTTCCACTGTAGTTTTGCTGTTTGGGGGGAGGGGGCATAGAATCTTTAGAAGATGGAGGCCTGGGATAGGCTTTAAGAGTTCACAGCCCGACCCCACTTCCAGCTCACTCTCTGCTTCATGCTAGTGGTTAAGGGTGTGTTGTTCTCTTGGTTTCTTGCCCCTGAAGCTTACTAATGTGCCTCTACAATAACAGAGTCTTATCCCTCTGGTATATAAACCTAAACAAACTCTTCTGTGAGTTGCTTATGGTTATGGTATTTTATCATAGCAACAGAAAAGTAACTGATGAGCCTGACAAATACAGAAGCAGATTCTTGCAGCCAACCATCGGACTGAGCATGGGGTGCCCAAGGGCGGAGTTAGAGAAAGGACTGAAGGAGCTGAAGGGATTTGCAACCCCATAGGAAGAACAACAATATCAACCAACCAGACACCCCAGAGTTCCCAGGGGCTAAACCACAAACCAAAGAGTACACATGGAGGGACCTATGGCTCCAGCCACATATGTAGCAGAGGATGGTCTTGTTGGGCATCAAGGGGAGGAGAAGCCCTTGGTTCTGTGAAGGCTGGATGTCCCAGTGTAGGGGAATGCCAGGGTAGAGAGGCAAGAGTGGGTGGGTGGGTGGGGAGGGGAGCATCCTCATAGAAGCAGGGGGAGGGGATGGGATAGGGGGGTTCCGGAGGGGAAACTGGGAAAGGGGATAACATTTGAAATGTAAATAAATAAAATATCCAATTAAATAAAGAAAAGAAAAGTAACTGCTACACACATGAATGGATAGAACAAAAAGCTATACAAATAACATATCAAACATTGACAACATATTCTTTTCACCATTGGATAATGTTTAGGCTCAAAATGCTCAAGTTACTTTTCGTAGTCCCATTCCTGTTGAAACAGAAACTCACTATATTGCTCTAGTTACCTTGGGCCTCTGGACAAGTACATGCCCTGCTCCAGCTCCTGAGTGGCATTAGGAATATAGCATTATGCTCAGAGTACCATTTTTAACTGACAGTGTTGGTGAAGAATCTAGAGCTAGGAGTCCTTAGCTCATCTTAGATGATGACAATAAAGATGGTCAGAGATTGGGGCTGGAGAGGTGGCTCAGTAGTAAGGAATGTTTATTGTTCTTGCAGAGATTGGTTCTAATGCTTTGATTCAATCGGGAATATGTGTGCCCAAACACTAAAAGTCCTTGTCCCCAATTGGGTTTTTTGATTGATCAATAAAGATGCCTGCAGCCAATGAATGGGCAAAGAGAGATGGGGCTCGACACTTAGAGTTGCCCATGCTAGGATGCAGGGGGTGGCGTGGGGAGAAGAATCGACATGATGTGGTAGGAGACCAGATTTAGAGCTGCTGGAGAGAGAACCAACAAGCCGTATAAGAATTCAGGTTAAGTGGCCAGTGGCCACTTCCCCGATTGAGCACAGGGTAACAGGCAGAGGATTAGAACTGCCCAACCATTGAGTTAGTATTAAAAATAAGGTAGTGTGTGTGTGTGTGTGTGTGTGTGTGTGTGTGTGTGTGTGTGTTCCGTTCACAGGTCCAGGGAGCTTCTGGGAAGGTAGCTGGAGAAGCACAACCCACAGGGAGCACAAAGCAGGGTAGGAAAAAAAAAAAAAAAAAAAAAAAAAACCTCATGCTACAAATGGCAGTTCACAATTTCCTGTAACTCCAGTTCCAGGGGATCTGACAGCTTCTTCTGGCCTTCAAGGACACTGAGCATGCATTTATACTATTTGAGCCTCAGGGACCACAGATGTGCACCTCAGGGCCCAGGAGACCTTTCATGCACAGTGTTTGTGTCAGGTCTTTCTGGTCTGAGGGTGTGTGGGGGAAGGCACGACATTCATAATAGTATGCATACTGTTATAAGGTTATATAAGTATAAAAACAATCTTTATTTGAAAGGATATTAAGTCACTTCCCTTTGGGGAAGAAAAAAAATAGCGTGCTCAGCCAGATGCAGTGGTACATGCCTTTAAACGCAATACTTGGAAGGCAGAAGCAAGCAGATCATTGTGAGTTCAAGGCTAACCTGGTCTACGTATCAAGTTCGAGGCCAGCCAGAGATACATAGTGAGACCTGTTTTACTAGCCCTTTCTAACCCAACTTTGATCTTTGATGCTCTTCTCTATGTGAGATGCTCTTCCAATAAGAAAGATTGCTTTGTGGGTGTTTTGGAGCCCATACCTATTATTACTAAGAGTGATGAACCACCTTGGGCTACATAGCAAGGCCATGTTCCAAAAGAAAAGCATCAAACAAATGGCCAGATATAATAATAACTCATGCCTATGATCTCAGCTCTGGAAAGACTGAGTCAGCAAAGTTAGTACAAGTTCAAATCCAGCTGGAGCTACTTGGCTGAGACTCTAAAACAACAACAACAACAAACAATAATAACAACAAAAACAAAGAAACAAAAACAAAACAAAAAAGGAAAGGAAAGAAAAGGAAAAGAAATTTTATCCTAAAAGGTAGCATATACTGTGTTGGAGACCTATGTATTCTACCTGCAACACTATACCACTAGTAATTGTAAAGTAAATCTCTTTCTACAAAAGTATGTGCATATTCTATTTTTATAAGCCAAATAACTTGTGAAATCCATTTCCTCACTTCCTGATAGAAATGCCTTTGAGACACTCAACTTTCCCCAACAGCCTGTAGGTCCAGAACAAGGAAGAAGGGTGAAGGCAAGCTGAGTGGGATGCCTGGCTGGAGCATCTTCCTCCTGTAGTGCCTTCCCACACACATCCCTCAACCAGAAAGACTTGACCAGTGCTGTGTATCAAAGGTTACGGCCCCTGGGCCCTGTTGTGCATAACTATGGTTCCAGCAACTCAAGACACTCCAGAAAGAAGACACCTAAGTCCCAGAGTTTGAGGCCAGCTTCCTAACAGTGACAAGAAGTTAGGAGTGGTGAGAAAAGGGGCAAGGTCTTAAGAATTTTAAGTTGAAGAATGAAGTTAGGTTCTTAGCATGTTTAGAATTCCATTTCTTACATAGATTTATCCAATCCCAGGCTTTGCTAACTCACAAGTGTAATTTTCACATTAAACCTAATAATGTGTTTCTGAGATCTACTCTGTATTTCAGGCAAGAAGTCTTTATTGATCCACTGATTTGTGATCAAAAACATCCCTCTTATCAATTATTCTTGCTATAAGATTTTCCAATGGCAGCAGTGGACATAAGATAGCGTTGCACCCTTGATGAAAGAGACTTTGAAGTGTACAGAAGATGGCATGTAGTCCAAGCATAAAAGTGAAAGATAGCATTTCTCCTTAGCATGAAGGGGAGAAAAAAATCACTGGGGCCCCATCATCAACTAAGGTTTAAAGAACAGGTCTGACTTGAGCTGCATTTGAAAGGGGGAAAGGAATTTGATAACAGCAGAAGAGCAGATGTGGAGACATGGAGACGGGGTCTTTGGAGACATTTAATCTACAAAACGTCCTTAGGGGGCTGTGGGAAGATAAAGTCACAGGAAGGAGGGTCTTCTGGGAGCGACTGGTGATAAAGCTGTAGCTGTTGGAGACAGCCAAGGGAAGGACTGCAGAACTGGGGTCAGTGACTGAACTTCATGAGAAGTGTCTGGACTGAGCTGTGACCCAGGATGCTGATTCAGACACACACACACACACACACACACACACACACACAAAACCATTTTCATGGGAAGAAGAAGGAAGGGAGGGAAAGAGAGGGGAGGGAGGGACGGAGGGAGGGACGGAGGGAGGGAGGGAGAAGGAAGGAAAGAAGGAAGGAAAGAAGGAAGGAAAAGAAAGATGGAAGGAAATAAGGAAGGACGGGGAGGAAGGAAAAAGGAGAAAAGAAGATAGGGAAAGAAAAGAAAGAAAAACAATATGCATCCACTGACCTTTTGTTTTAAGAAGCAATTAGAAGCTATCTCCCAGAAAGGCAGCTTAAGGACACATTCGACAAACGTGCACCAGGCTCTGGGTTCAATTCCCACAGCTACCACCATCACTGACAAAAGGTTTGACAGTTAAGGAATGAGTGGATTTTCAGTTCTATAAAAGTACAGAGTAGGACAGACAATTTTTTTGCACTGTCTTTTGTGTTTACAGATGAAAGATGATGAATAGAAAGAACATTTCAATCGAGCCAACTCAGTATCTCAGACTCCCAAGTATGTCTCCATTGCTTCGAAGCTCCGGATAGTTCCAGTTTCTTTTTTTCACTCTGTTTCAGCTTTGTTCTTTTTTGTTGGGTGACAAATTGAGTTCTATTTTGTATGGCTATTTGTTTGGGGTATTTTTTTAAGTTGACCAGATTAGCCTTGAACTCCTGGACTGAGGTTAAAAGTTCATACCCGCCGGGCGTGGTGGCGCATGCCTTTAATCCCAGCACTTGGGAGGCAGAGGCAGGCGGATCTCTGAGTTCGAGGCCAGCCTGGTCTACAAAGTGAGTTCCAGGACAGCCAGGGCTATACAGAGAAACCCTGTCTCAAAAAACCAAAAAAAAAAAAAAAAAAAAAAAAAAAAAAAAAAAAAAAAAGTTCATACCCCATGCCTGTCCCTACCCCCTAACACACACACACACACACACACACACACACACACTCAGACACATACCTTAAGAAAGTATCTCCTTATTTAGTTCCTCTACGGAAAATTGATATCAAGGCCTCTCCTTTGGCCCTCTAAACTTCATAAGCTTTGTTCCTAAATCTGGGACTATTTTCATTAGCTATTTAAAACACAAGGCAAGCCAGCCGCTAAATTTAGAAAGTCGGGCTTATCAATTAGACTGTATTTATCCTATGGCATTGAAAAGGAGTTTGCTTTCTCTTTATAAAACCCACAGGCTTAAGATAAAATGATACTTGGGTTGTGAAAAGGCCATAGGGACAACTGGAAATATGATAGTAAGATAGCACAAAATATTTTATTTGAAGACCTCTACCGGTGTAAAGCTTTTAGACAGCTTAAAGCTGTCTTTGTTGCTGCTGCTGTTTTAATAGACAAATAGGACCAGTGAGAGCCTCAGCAGGTCAAAAGACTTGATCCTCAAGCCTGATGGCATAAGCCTGTCCCCAAAGTCCACGTAAGGGTGGTAGGAGAGAGAACCAACTCCACACACACACCACAAGAACGAAATTTTAAATAGGCGGGTAAGTGAAGGAGGTGGACAATATAAAACTTGTTTAGTATGTGTGCAAGGTGCTGGATTTGATTCTGGCCCCCACCACACAAACTAACAGGCTTACACACACACACACACACACACACACACACACACACACACACGAGAATGCTAGCTGGAGGACTTGCCCAGCATAAGCCAATCTCCTGGATTCCATCCCTGGAGGGGATAATAAAACTTAAAAGCAAACTAGTAAGCAAGGTACAGGTGTGGAGTGCCACCAGGCGTGTTCCCACTTCGGGCTCCGTGTGTTCTAAGGGTCCCAGGGATCACACAGAAACAGGTTCTGCTCCCCACACTCCGGTGTGTCTCTTTGAACTTCACACAGAGGCGATGGCGTGATCCGTTTTTTCCACAGGTTGCAGGAACCTCAGGAGAAACAGCCAATAAGGCAGGCATTCAGATTCAGCCTTAGCAGTTTTCCATCATTAGCAGCTGCCTCATTCCCTTAAAAGGTCCTGTAATCTCTTTTATAAATCCCTTGACATCCCCAGCTGGCCCCTCTCCACACCACTCCGAGCATTTTTCTTGCAATCACTGGGGAGGGGCCTCAGAATTTTCCACCTCTCTGAGCAACTTCCCCCGTGCAAACTTCCCTATGCTACTCGCTGGCTGAAGGCAGCCTCTGTAATTCAAGCTCCGTGGACATGATAACACCTTAACTGCAGCCAAGTTTAACTCAGAACAAATGTTCCTCATGTTATTCATACCTTTTTGGAAAATCATCCCATTCTAACGGCTGGAGCTGTGAAGGGGTCAGGGCAAGGGGAGTCCAGTGAAATCTCCAAACACAAATCTTGATTTTTTCTTTTTTGTCCACATGAACACATTGAGCCACCACAGTTTACTCATCTCCCAGGGGCCTCCATCACCTTTCCTCAGATGACAGCATAACTCCTATCACTTCCTATATTGTGTATCTGCTCTACACAACAACCCAGGAAAAGTCCTTACCAAGATGGAATGGAATTGGCTAATGAATCAAATACATGAGTTAGTAGAAGTTGCCATGGGTCTAGGATTTGCCAAAGAGCACGTGAGTAAGGTGATCAAAGCATACTCCTCTCAACACAGGTAGATATTTATTTGACTTGTATATTTATAGACCTGTGATCATAGCACCATTAGCCACCAAAGCTTTCCAAAAAGTAAAAAGCAAGTCAACTTGTCTGTTGAAGGATGAATAGATAAACAAGAGCAACAAGAAAAATGGTGTCTACATGAAAAATGGCGTGTCTACATGAAAAATGGTGTCTACATGAAAAATGGTGTCTCCTTAAAAAAGGAGAAAGATCTTGGCTGATGCCTCAATGTGGATCAACCTTGAGAATTTAAGCAAAGTGAAACAAGTGGGTTGCAAAAAGACGGACACTCTATTATTCCCCTTAAATAAGATACAGTTTAATGGATACAAAGTGTCTGTTCAGGATGATGGAGATGTTCAAGAGACGGATAGGGATGGGCATACAAGAAGGCTCAGGGGTTGAAGGCACTTGTTGACAAGACTGACAACCTGAATTCAATCCTCAAGACTCACATAGTAGAAGAACGGACGCCACAGCGTTGTCCCTTGACCTCAGGCTAGGAAGGTCCTGTGGCAGGATTTTCCCTGTCCAATTACATTAAAATATTAGTGCAGCAGAAAGCCTGTGATTGAACAGGGAAAAGGGAGGTGAAGAGAAGAGTTGCAAGAACAGAGAGTGGCTTGGAGGAGGGGGAGGAAGGTAAGATGGAGGATGGACAGGAAGAAGAACCTGAACCAGCGTGGTGTTAAATAGCCATAGGTAGCTATGATACCATAAAGGATAGCGTAATTGGGATAACTTGTCTAATCTAGGTGGGCAGCTTGTATCATTATCAATTGACCCTGAAATAATTGTGTGGGCCTCTTATGAATTGAGACTTTATTGATATATAAATCTGACTTGTTAATTGAAAGCTTCTAGAGCTTTGTTTCTACCAGGTTACTGGGTGTCGTGGCGGCTAACCACAGGGTGGGATGGTCATTGCATGGAGCTGGCATGGCAGCAAAGGGAATTCTGAAGCTCTGGCCCTGCAGGAGAGTTGGCGGGCAGAGAGTAGTTGGATGGAGCATGGGAACTTGGCAGTTCTATTTGTAATATTTCCCGTAACAACGTTGCTCAGTTCAGAGTGTTTGCCTAAACCCCTGAGTTTGATCTGAGTACCACACAACTGCAATCCCAGCACACGGGAGGGAGAGCAGATTGACCAGAGACTAAATAAAGGTCATCTCCAGGTACATTGTGAATCTGAGGTCACCCTGGACTACGCAAAGACCCTTTGTCAAAAATAAAAAAATAAAAACTCAGACCTGCAATATGGCTCAGCAGATAAAAGGACCTGTCACCAACCTGTCACCAAGCCCGATGATCAGAGTTTGACCCCTGGGACCTTCATGCAAGAAAGGGAGAACCAACTCTTGCAAGTCGTTCTCTGACCTCCACACAGTATTGTGGTACACACAGCCACAATCAATCCATCAATGTAAAATCAATACTCATTCTGCTGATGAAAGGAAATTTCCTAACTTGTCCTATCTTCTAACTAAGACCATCTGAAGTCAACAAACATGTACTATTCTATGACATTCAAGTTCTTTTGGAGGCCAATTGAATTAACAAATGAACGCCATATTTGGTCACATTAAGATCTACCTGAGTCCATTTGAGGCCTGGGCAATGGATACCCAAGGCACTTTTATAGTTATTCCCATGGAAGTTTTGACAGGTTTTATTGATTGAAGGATTACATGAAGCTGGTTTCAGGCTGAATCCCAAAGACAGGGAAATTTTTTCTTGTATTTACCAGGTGCTTGGAGATCGATGTTACCTCATTCTGCATGAATTTAGGGAACGCCTAACAGGTGCCATTGTTACATAAGACTTCTGACCACATGGTCAATAGATATTTGCTAGTTGCTAACTCTGTACTGAACAATAAAAAAAATAAATGAAATAATTTCTCTTCTCAAGAAATTCACCTTGATCTAAACAAGGAGTTAAGACTGACCTCACATCCCCAGAATAGCAGTGCATGCCTGTATTCCCAACACCTAGGAAACTGAAGTAAGACAATGCCATGAGTTCAAGGCCAGCCAGGGCTACATAGCAAAAACCCTCTCTAAATGACCAGTCAGGACTGGTATCCAGGTATGTACATGGTATAGAAATAAAACAGAAAAATTAAGGGGTCAAAGTGACTTCAGAAACTAAAGAATAGGTGAGGTAGTCTGTGTGGCAGCTAGGGGTGGGGGTTGGGGATGTAGAACCAGGAAAAGCGTCACAGAGGAGGCAGTATTTGAGCCCAGCACTGAAGAATTCTATTACTTTCATAAGCAAGAACAGAAAAGATCATTCTGGTCAGCGAGGAATGCCAATCAGGCTTCTGCTATTGGTCCATGTGCTTGAGACCAAAGCCCCCTCTCCAAGTGCATGTTGACTTTTGCTCTACCAGCTGAGTCCTGTTCAGTTGTCTAATGAGCTCTTGGGCCTTTCCCAGATTAACTCCATAGAGGTTTAGGAGGACATGAGCCAGGCTTCACATCTTTCCTGAACTCAGACCTATGTCCTATGACTGTACATCTCTGGCCAGAAAGAAAGAGCATTCTGGGAGGCAGAGGCAGGCGGATTTCTGAGTTCGAGGCCAGCCTGGTCTACAAAGTGAGTTCCAGGACAGCCAGAACTATACAGAGAAACCCTGTCTCAAAAAAAGCAACCCGAACCCCCCAAAAAAGAGCATTCCACAAAGGCCTTCCCACTCCTGTTTTAGCCATTAGAGAGAAAGAGAAAGGAAAATGTTTCTCACTTTGAGATCATGCAGAAAAAAATGATAAAGTCTGCCGGGCAAGTAGTGGCACACATCTTTAATCCCAGCACTTGGGAGGCAGAGGCAGGCTGATTTCTGAGTTCAAGGCCAGCCTGGTCTACAGAGTGAGTTCCACAACAGCCAGGGCTACACAGAGAAACCCTGTCTCGGAAAAAAAAAATAGATAAAGTCTAACTTGTCTATGGGATTGTTTCTGCATTTGTTCATGTAGAGATACTAGATACACTGTGCACACATATAGTATAGACACATACAATGGAGAGACAGGCAGACAGACAGACAGACAGACAGACACACACACACACACACACGATTCCAACAGCAAATATCTATAAGAAGATAAGTGTAATATGCTGTATATACACGGTTAATTAACCCTAAAAAGAAAATGATTCCTAGGGCTCGGGAGATTGCTCTTCCAGAGGAGCCAGGTTCAGTTCCCAGCACCCACGTGGTGGCTCACAAGCCTCTGCAAGTCCAGTCCCAGGGGATCGGATTCCTCTTCTGGCCTCTGTGTGTGCCAGGCATGGGTGGGGTACACTGAAGTCCATGCAGGCAAAACAACCTTACACATAAACATAAAATAAAATAATGAGAGAAAAGATAAGAAAAAGAAGATAACTCTTAGCTTGGAGTGGGAATGCAAACCTAGCAACACTCCAGCGCTCAAGAGCGGGAGACAAGAGGATCATGGCAGGTTCAAGAGCAGCCTGCTCTAGATAGCAACTTTAGTAAGTTTCCAAGCCAGCTAGTGCTGCATGATGAAGCCCTTTTAGGTGTCAAAAACCTAAAAAAGCATAGGAAGGAAGGAAGGAAGGAAGAAGGAAGGAACTCAACACCTGAATAAACCTTGGGAATGCTAGATATGAGACTGACCTAGGTACGTGGGTACTTGACAAAGGCAAGCAAGCAGCCAGCACCATTTTGGAGCTGGTTAGTCTGTGGCTTCTGGCTGTATCGCAGCATAACACAAGCACCACTTCAAGTGCCTGTCTGTGGTCTGTGGAGAACACAAGTGCCCGTCTGTGGTCTGTGGAGAACACAAGTGCCCGTCTGTGGTCTGTGGAGAACACAAGTGCCCGTCTGTGGTCTGTGGAGAACACAAGTGCCCGTCTGTGGTCTGTGGAGAACACAAGTGCCCGTCTGTGGTCTGTGGAGAACACAAGTGCCCGTCTGTGGTCTGTGGAGAACACAAGTGCCTGTCTGTGGTCTGTGGAGAACACAAGTGCCTGTCTGTGGTCTGTGGAGAACACAAGTGCCCGTCTGTGGTCTGTGGAGAACACAAGTGCCTGTCTGTGGTCTGTTGAGAACACATGTTTCTGCTAACCCTGGCAGGACGGAGGGTGTTTGTGGCGAAGAGGCGGAACCTGGGCCAGGAGAACACTGAATGTGCAGAACTCAAGGGCTGGAGAATGGGCCGAGTCTGGGGCCTGAGATGGGGAGAACCACGTCTTCTGCCTCTTTCTCTGCTTGTTGGAACCACGGCCTTGCATCCACTGCCCCTGCCCTCAACACACAACTGAAGGCCAGATACTTGAGAGTTTTGTGCCATGCTGGGAGACTTTAGCAAAGTGGATTTCCTTTCCCCCTTCCTTTCTCCCTCTTGATAAACATGAATCTGATCTTCCAAAGAAGGAAATGGCTGCCAAGGACAAATTTTGTTAAGTATATTTTACCAAAATAAATGTTGTAAAACAATGACATCATGCATTACTTATAAGTATGTATCACACTTCCTATCACGTTGTGAGCTCCTAACAGACACTTGCTGTCCAAGGCCCATCGTGACCACACTAGTGGTGCACTTAGATAAGAGGACCCGCCCAGGACCTGGAGATGGAGCCCAGTGACCGAGTGTTAACCTTATGCATGCAAGAAGGGTCACCCAGCCTTTCAGAGATGTATTTTAGGGCTCTGGATGTGGCTCAGTTGACAGAGTGCTTACCAAGCATGCTCCTGAGTTCCAATCCAATCTAAAACCTGGCATAGTGGTCCAAGACTGTAACAGTCCTGGGAGGTAGAAACAGATAATCATGAGTAAGGTTATCTTCAGCTACATAACAGATACAAGACCACTGACCCACAAGATCCTTTTTTAGATTGTACCCCCTACAACGTGTGCTTGCACACACACCCCAAAACAAATCAAACAAACAAACACCAGATGTGGCAATTTGGTAATATGGCCCCAAGGATATATCTTCCTAGGCCCTGTGACTAGACTTGCCCGTGAGTGCCTCTTTTACCTGGCTATTTAACCACAGAATGTAGGTGGGATAGCCTGGTATTCTAGGGAGGTATTCGTGGCCTACTGGTTTTCCAGTCACTACTATTGATTGACACAAGTTGTAGGAAACCAAACCAGGTAGAAGGAGCTCTCCTGTACAAAATATAGAACTACAAGCGATATGTGTAGGTCTCCTTCAGCCACACACCACCATCCCCAGCTTATAACAAAAACTGATTTCTGCCAGCCAGCCAGAGTATTCTTGAGCCCCTTACAAACCCAGTTCATCAGCACCTGCAGACATCCATTAGAAGCAGTTCTGACAAGACCTCAGGGTTCGCCAAAACACAGAATGGGGGAATAATAATTCTGGTTCTCTGTTACATACCCACTGCTTCTGTCTCTTAGATCAACTTATGTCCAACCACTTCTTACAGCGTACAAAGTTCTCTTTAATTCATTACCTCGACTGATCCTCATGGGAACCACCCCCACCCCCACCCCTACCCCCATGTAGACAATGAAACTTAGACTCAGGTGGATTATGAGATTTTCCAAGGTCAGGTAGATGTGACGGTGGGCTCAAGTTTGGAGGCCAGCCCTGCAGATAGGTAGATAATAACAGTGGGGTCAGGGTTGGAGATGAGCCATGCCTGTTCACAGGAACCTGTCCAGGGCTTCCTTTTCCTTAGTCCTCTATCACTTGCTCTGTAAACCTGCTGTCCTTCCCTTTGTGGCAGGAGCTTTCTGGAAAGAGGTACAGCTATGAAGCCAAGACCAAAGGAAACATAAGTTGCCTCCCTACGGCTCCCCTGGGGGAGCAGGGACGGCTAATCTAGGATGGCAATGCCTTCTAGAACGGCTCCCAAAGGCCCCATTGACTCCGAGGCTCTCTGAGCAATTTTCTTCTCCCAACATCATTCTTGCTTCACTGGTCCATGGGACACGTGACATCATTACAAGACAAGAAGCCCATTATTTTATGTTGCCCCCAGCACAATGACAATGAAATCCAGAATTTCACACCTCCTCTCCCCATCTGGTGTATGGCGACCACAGCGCCACCCTCTCTATCACTCTCCACATACTGTCTTGTGTCCTTTGCAATGGCCTGGATTCCAAGTCCAACCTGTGCACAAGCTCACTCTGGGACTGGGACCCAGGGTCCCTGCTTGCCGGAACATTCTCTTTGTACAGAAGTGTTCCCTCCTAAGCTTGTGCCCCCTTGTTCCTTTTCCAGCCTCGGCTCGGGCCAGCCCTTCAGTCTTTGCCTGCTTTCACTTGGCTGACACACGCCCTCTTATGGTGAGTCTGAAAAGAGCTATAGTGTACTCATATACATAAAATAAATAAATATTTTTTAACAATCGGGTGGGTAGGGGAGCAGGGCCGGGAGGGGGGAGGGTATAGGGAACTTTCTGGATAACACTTGAAATGTAAATGAAGAAATTATCTAATAAAAAAAATCAGAATCTATGCTTTGTAACCATTTGCAGGTATTCCAAACTAGTATCATCTTTAACAGTCCATCGGTGCTAGAGGCTTGAGCCCAGGACCTTGTGCTCTCTGAGTCATCACCAAGCCTCTGAGCTGCATCTCTAGACTTATTTGATTTTGAGATTGAGTCTTAGCCAATTCACCTGGGTTGGCTTTAAGCTTGCAACCTTCCTGCCTCTGTCTATGGAGTAGCTGGAAATCCAGGCCTGTGCCACCAAGCTTGGCTTTCCTTATTACTCTGGGAGTGTGAAGCATTACATGTGGAGAGTCCTCTTACCACTGTCTCACGTGGGAAGAGGCTTAAGCCCAGAACACCAGATAAAGAACTCAGAGCCACACTCAACAATGACCAATGAAAGCTAGAACTCGGGCTTCCTGGGTTCTGTGGCTGCTCATGTGTCTCGAGATGATCGTCCGCTGTGAGGACTGCTTCAGAGCTCTACCCTGGCTCTGGTTGCTGACAGCTACCCCTTGGCCGCCTCACAGATGCACAGCTGACTGCTGTCTGGCCTCCTTTACAGAGTAAAGCTCTGTAAAGCTGGGCAGTCTCTGGTGCCCTCAGGGGGCGGAACTGAGAAGTGAAGAATTCACACAAGGTCTGTTAGAGCAGTCGGTCTCAGTTTCCTAACGCTGTGACCCTTTAACACAGTTCCTCAGGCTGTGGTGACCCCCAACCATAAAATTATTTTCATTGCTACTTCATAATTTTACTACTGTTACGAATCGTAATGTAGATATTTATGTTTTCCGATGGTCTTAGGCGACCCCTGTGAAAGGGTCATTTGACTTCCCCAAAGTGTCATAGCCCACAGGTTGAGAACGTCCGGTTTAGAAGTGCGCTGAGATGTGCAGACTTTAGGTATGCTTATTCTCAGTGCGTGATGGTTTTTTATTCGAACTTTTTTAATACGATAAAGTTTATTGCATTTTTTAAAGAAATAAAAGGATGACTCGAGAAGCCGTTCCTCCCATCTGTCATCTCCACAGGACTCTCCGAATCCACTCCGGTCAGGTGACTGTTTTCAAGAGAGGAGAGAACTTAGTTCCCTCAAGCCAGCAGCACACTTCACTTTTGGGCAGTTTTGGGGTAAGGATCGTCACCTGATCCCTCTTATATGTACAGGCCACTGAAGCTGGGCTCTCTGGATGGATGGCTGTTTGCCATCAGGGACTCTTCATATTTGGAAGGATCATAAAATGAGACGTCAAAACATCATTTTTAATATAAATACTATATGTTGGGTCTGGGGTATGGTTCAATCGAAGGCCTGGGTTAGGAAGCCTGGGGTTCTATAAATATAAATGGGTGTGTTGGCTCAGGTCTGTTATCCCTGCACTGGGGAAATAGAGGCAGAAGGATCAGAAATGAAAATCATACTTGGCTAATAATGAGTTCAAGGTCCCAGCCTAGGGTACGTGAGACCCTGTCTCTAGGTAGATAGATAAGTATGTAGATATGCGAGTAGGTAAGAAGGCAAGCAGACAGGCGGACAGACAGACAATACAGAAGACAGTCCAGGCATAGGCAAGTTGGAGCTGTCACTGAAGTTACAAATATTGGGACAAGAGGTAGATCAAACACCCTCCCAGGCTCACTGAAAAGATTCAGAGGGCGGGGGTCAGGGGGTTGGGCAGAGAAAGCTTCCGTGGCAGTCTGGAAAGCAGACTGACATTTTCCTGGTAAAGGTTCTGTTTCTTTATAGATTTACACAGCTAAGGACAGTGTCATACCACAACTGGTCACCTCCCCAGGCTGGGGTTCTGAGCTGAGAAGGACAGATAACTGGATGAAACCTTGATACTAAAGGAATATGTTGTATGAGGAGTCACCCTGGAGGAGGGGAGTATATCCTCACCCACGCTGGTGCCTTCACCAGCCCCAAAGAACGGAAGCTCAGGCTTCTGGTGTTTAGCTCGTCCCTAAAATATGAGACCTAACAAGCAATTTGAAATTTTTCCTGGTGTGAGATATAGCTCGTCATAACTTCTCTAGAGGTGAGCGTTCTCAAATGATGTGTTTTGTTTTTATTTATTTATTTACTTATTTATAGTTTTATGTTGCCTGTCTAGCCTCCAACTCACTTGGTATCGGAGGATGACTTTGAACTTCTGATGTCCTTGTTTGTACGTCCTGAGTGCTACTAAGGCAGACAATGCTCCCATGCCTGGCTGTGTGGTGCTAGTGATGGAATCTACAGATTCAGTCAATTCTAGGCAAGCACTGTATCCACTGGGCTACATCTCCAGTGCCAGTCCATTGGACTTACTAGAAACAAAAATGATTTCTATTACCATTCAAGAAAAAGAAAATTTGGGGGGTTTGGTTACTATCAGAGAGAGAGAGAAAAAAAAAACTTTCAAGAATTTACTGGCCTCTTTTTAACAGGGTTGACGATTTAAACAGATCTGGTGAATAGCCACAGAGATCTCTGGTAGAAAAGAATTCCCGCATTTATATTAGGGAGTAAAATTTCCTTACCACTGCAGTAAAGTCTAGATGAGAAACAAGTCTTCTCGCCCACCTTGCAAATAGCACAGCACTTCCAGAAGAAAGACTTCAATATGTTGCTGAAAAGTACCCGTGTACTCATATGAAAAGCCATATAATTGATCTGTGCCATTTTTAACATCAATAATTTTATGCAACAGAAGTTTCCGTGATTGAAATTGGAAACACTGATATATTTGCTTAAATATATCCTGTTTTATGTGTCCTAGGGTGGATTTTTTTTTATGGCGCTATCTACTTTTATCCTTATGTGTAAAATCTGAGAAACTAACGTTTGAATATATAATTAATTAGATTTTCTGCCTTGTGTTTTTTTCTCATATATGGCTCTAGATATCTGTGTGTGTCTTAAAAATAGAAAGGGGATCTAAGGAGATGGATAAGTGATTAAAGCAACTATAGCAAAAGTATAAGGGCTATCGGTCTGAATCCCTAAAGCCCGTAAGTGCCAGGCAAGCACTGTGGATTGCCTGTAATTCTAGCCCCAGAAGGCAAAAAGCAGATCCTCAGAGCAAGCTGGCTACAAAGACTAGGCATACAGGTGAGTCTGGGTTTCACTGAGAGACCTTGCCTTGGGTCTCTGCATGCATGAACATCCACATGCACATGTGCCCACACATACAAACACGCATATAAACATACACTTGCACACCTCATACACATAGGAAAATGGAAAAATTTTAAAAAAAAAATAGAAATACTCAGAGGCCTGCTCATGGTGGGAGCCACAATGGTGTACACATAGGTGGGGGAGCAATGGGAGAGAAACAGAAGCAGAACAATGTGAGCGCTGTGAAGAGAGGGGGGACTGGAGAGAAACAGCCTCACCTGAGGCCATGGTGAAGTCCCAGCCCATGCTGCCCCTGAGAGCCATGTTTAGATCAGGGGACACACAGAAGCAGGGCTTTGGGTCTATGTCTGGGGCTCATACTACCACTAAAGGTCATGCAGATGGCCCTGGTATGGGCAGCTGCCTGGACCTGTGTTGATGTCCAAGGGCTGTGCAGAGCTGGCCCTGCCCCTCACCAGCCATAGCACTCAGGAGAGCAGGCCCTGTACCTCATCTGGACAGTACAGGAGAGCCAGCGCTGGTGGCAAAGGCACTGATGAGCTAGCCCCTAGGGCATGAGAGCAGAGAACTGGCCCCACCCCCTTGCCAGCTGTGGCACTGGGCGAGTTAGCTGGGGTAGTGGTGAGCACTGGTGGTACAGGTATAGGAGAGCTGGCAGGCAACCACTCAGCTCCCCTCCAGGCCCAGATCCACGGCTTTGGGTTGGCCCATCCCAACATGTACCCCATCTACGAACTGCTGGAATGTGTAAAGGGGCCAGTCCTGCAGATCCAAAGCTGCAGGATTTCCATGACGCAGGGCAACAGGCTATTCTAGAGGAATCTTGGTGAGGATCCAGTATTGACGGTGTGGCAGAAGCCAGAGGCCTTGAACCAGACCAGTGACCCATTGCAATGACCATTTGCAAGTAAAACTGTGTGGACCAACAGGTATACTGTGGGTCACACTACAGCTTCCATTGATGAGATTTTTGTTTTGAGGCAAACCCAGGTCCTCTGGAAGAGCAGCCCGTGCTCTTAATTGCTGCCCCATCTCCCAAAATTATATCTTCCAATGCACAGTTAACTGGTCAACTGCTGTCACTAGAATGTAAACCTTTATGCAATAATCATGGAAGACAAGCAGATATACGAGCTGGTGTGACACCACACTGGAGCGCTGGCATGTATCCCTTCCCGTCACAGTTTAGCCAGTCGGTACCATTCCAACCTTGAAAAACTCCTGAACTTCCAAGCTTCCATCTCAGTTTTAAAGCCAAAGCACACAACAAAAAGAATATTTGACATCATCTGGAACACCAACTTATGGTCATTGATATAATCAAAAGTATATAATAATCAAAAAATAAACTATACTGCTATAGATTTCAAGACTTTAGCCTGTGCTTAGTACTACTGTACACAGGCATAGTCCAACAATGTATACAGGAGTTAGCCCTAGTAGTTCAAATAGAGAAAGATGAGGGAGAACTGAATTATCCCCCGGTATGCTGAACTTGGCAGTAATCCGCACGTTTGCATCAATACTATTTTTTGAAGGTTCCTTTAACAAATGAATGATGTATTATGCTAAAGAAAAGATTATTGAAGCTAGAGAGAGTACCCAAGAGCTGTAGGGGTCTGCAACCCTATAGATAGAACAACAATATGAACTAATCAGAACCCCCAAAGCTCATGTCTCTAGCTGCATATGTATTAGAAGATGGCCTAGTTGGCCATTATTGGGAAGAAAGGCCCCTTGGTGTAGCAATCTTTATATGCCCCAGTACAGGGGAATGCCAGGGCCAAGAAGTGAGAGTGGGTGGGTAGGGGAGCAGGGCAGGGGGGAGGGTATAGGGGACACATGGGATAACACTTGAAATGTAATGTAATGTAAATGAAGAAAATATCTAATAAAAAAAGGAAAAAAAGAGAAATATTGAGTTTACAGCCTAAGTTACTATTGCAGAAGAAAACCTTAGCCCTTGAACTGTTCAAAGAAGGCAGCATGATCACTATAACTGTGGACCATTGTCATTTTGATGTTAAGACATATCTGACTTGATCACCAACACAGTAAGAGCCAAGTACTACACCAGGTGTGGTAATGAGCACCTGTAATCCTGGGGGTCAGGTCGAGGCAGGTGGATTGCTATAAGGCTGAGGCCAGCCTGGGCTATATATATCTGTGTCAAAAAAAATAAACCGATAAACAGATAAAGCACTATTACAAAAGGTAACATGGAATCAAGCACTATCATTTAGCTTATCATCAGGAATCTCACAATTGTAAGTGCTAATGTGAGTGTGAACCCTAAAACCACAGAAGCCTTACACACTTCAGAATACCTTACACATGACCTTTGGAATATTTTCAGAATGAAAATACTAAGATTAAAAATCCTGATGAGATCAAATGCCAGCAAAATTTCCTTTTCTTTCAGTTCTTATGATTTTATTTTTGTGGTAGGGACTCTCTATGTAGCCCAGGCTAACCTCAAGCTCACAGCAATCCTGCTGCCTCAACCTCCTCAATGCTGGGATTACAAGTGTGAGATACCATGAGCAGCAGTTTGGATCTTTCATGAAGACAACATCAGTACTATCATAATGCAAGCCTTACACACGTCTCACTTTCCATAGATACATATGTCATAGGTTACATGATTGCCTATAGGCAAGATGTTTTGGTAAGACATTTATTAATAGCTGTATAAATGATAAAGTCATGAGTATAGATAAGGAATAGGCTAGCCCTGTGGCCAAGAGAAAGATAATTAACAGACAATTATAGATATCTGAGGGCAAGATAGTTCAGTGGACAAAGGTGCTTGCTGGCAAGCAAGAAGATCTGAGTTCAGTGCCTAGAACCCACGTGATGGAAGGAGAGAAAGAGGTCCCAAGAGTTGTCCTCTTATCTCTACCTTCACACCATGACATTTGAACATGTGCATTGATTGGCTCAAATACACACACACACACACACACACACACACACACACACACACACACACACACATTATGATTTTATTTGGGGTTTTTTTTTTTTTTTTGAGTGTGTGTATTATTTCTCTGAGGCTTTCCTACTACGCTTCATTGGCCAGATGTGCACTACCTGCTCACATAACTGACTGGCACGGAAAAGGGAACCAACCACAGTGGCTGAAGCCCATCAGAAGAACTCTGAGCAGCAGACAGGGTTATCTACCACAAGACAAACCACTTGGATAAGAGATGAAAGATGAGTATTAGGTATGCACGAGTAACCAAACTGCTATCTTCTCAGGAAAATGCCCAAACCCAGCCAGCTTGGCTCTATGATGTCTAACTCCATTGTTCTTTGTGCTCAAAGAGATGGTCTGAATCCTCATAATTGGCTACTCCATTGAAGTTTTTATAGTTCACCTTTATTTCTATTTTTGTTCTCTTAGATACAAGAGGCTGATGGTGTCCTCACTCCCAAATTGATACCCAGCAGGGGGAACTCAGAATGTTAGCTTATTTGGAAATAGTCATTGTCAATATAGCTAAAATGATGTTACTAAGGACCCCTCCTGTGAAAGAAGACAAGAAGAGGATGTCAGGCAGTAGATGCAGAGGTTGTAGTGACACGGTTATCATTCATGAAAACCAAAGTATACCAGATTGCTGGTGAAGTCAGGCAGAGAGGTAAGGCAGCCTTCCTTCCAGAACCTTGTGGTAGCTTGTCACAAAACCTTCAAATATGTTAGTCATTGCTCCCCACTCCCTCTCTTTGTGTGTGTGTGTGTGTGTGTGTGTGTGTGTGTGTGAGAGAGAGAGAGAGAGAGAGAGAGAGAGAGAGAGAGACCCTATCTTTCTCACTCTTGTTTTTGCCAGTACAGAATTTAAGATTGGAATACAGATTTTTATACTTTAAGTCACACATTATATCATCTCCTAGCTTCTATTGTTTATTATCAGAGGTTGGAGTCAACTTGGTTGGGGACTGGGGATGTAGCTCTATAAATGTAACTTTCATTGTCTAGATATAACTATCATCTTGGAGGGTTTAGTGCTGAATAAACTTACCTCTTGCTCTTTCTGAACTCTGGCTGGCTGGTTCAATTCAGCTGTTCTGGCTCAAAACTCCTCTCCAAGCCGACTGATTTAAACTGGCTTCTCGCAGCTTTCCTTTGAATTGCTCTGCTTGGAAAAACTGCCTCTGGATTCCACAAACTGAACTGTGCTGTCTGCACTGACTGCAGGAACTGTACAGAACTGCACAGATTCAACTGAACTCACGTGCATTCAACCAAAGTGTACCAAACTGCACTGAACTGAATTCAACTGAACTGCACTCACTGGACTTCCCTCAATCCCTGACTAATTCTGTGCGGCTCTTAAGTAGCCTCTCTTTCCTGTCTGTTCTCAGGAGAGTTGGAAGAATCCAATCTCTGATTCATCCTGTCAAATCTCTCTCTGATTCAGCACTTTGTCTGTCCCTCAATTATATGTCACTTTCAAACATGGCTGCTTTCTTCTACAAACTAACCTTACCTACACTGTTTGGGATTAAAGGTGAGTATCAAGGGCATGTCTGCATTACTGCCTGAGGAATTAAAGGTGAGTGGTGTGTCTGTATGGATCATACAGACCTGGAATGTCTTTGGATGCAATTCCTTGCCAGGGAAGCCATGTGGCTGGATTAAAATTCCTCTACATAGCTTAGTGAGTAGAGTGCTTGCCTAACACGCACAAACCCCTAGGCTCGATCCCTAGCACTATCTTAAACCATGAATGGTTTCATGCTTGTTAGTTTAGCAGTTGGGAGGTAGAGAGAAATCAAGGCCAGCCTGCGACACATAAGACAGTATCTCCAAAAAATTAAAAAATAAAAAATAAATCTTTGTATCACTGCAGTGTCTTTTTTCTGGTTGCTACTTTCAAGATTTTCTCTTTACTATTCGTTGATGTAATTATCACATTCTTTTGTCTGGTATGCATATGTATGTGTTCCTCTCCTGGGAGTTCATTTAGCATCTCAGATCATTAGTTTTATGGTTTTCATCCACATGGAGAATATTCACTTATTGTAGTTTGAGATACTTTTCTTCTCAGCATGTGACTCCAGCTTGGCTCCTGGCCATTATCCCGAGGCTCCTGATATTTGGGGAAATTCATTGGTTATTTTGTTGCCCTTCCCGCACCCCAAGTTCTTCCTCTGATAGACACTTTAGACAGTCTTTAATGCTGAATTTTCAAGTTTATTCACCATTTTGTCTATAGTACCTAGTATGTGGCTTAGTCATTTCTTTTTAAATTTTTAAATGTTGTTCTTTAAAAAAAAAAAAGGAAGTTACCTGACTCCGGAGGGGGAAAAAATAAAGCCTTTAAATGTATGTAATTTTGTTCTTTGACAAATGAAAAACATGAATATGAGAAAAAGAGAAAAAGCAGAATCATATATCACTAGAGCCTAAAGAACATTTAAAAATGAAAAAAAATTACTAAGTTTCCATCTGTCAAAGAACAAAATTACATATATTTAAAGGCCTTATTTTTTTCCCTCTGGAGTCAGGTAACTTTCATTTCTTAAAACA
Source organism: Mus minutoides (assembly GCA_902729485.2). Taxonomy (NCBI): domain Eukaryota; kingdom Metazoa; phylum Chordata; class Mammalia; order Rodentia; family Muridae; genus Mus; species Mus minutoides. Next base: position 78,634 of record LR749675.1, on the reverse strand, counting down.
GAGTAAGAATATTAATGGACACACACATACACAGAGAAGGAGGGAGGGAGGTAGGGAAGAGAGAGAGAGAGAGAGAGAGAGAGAGAGAGAGAGAGAGAGAGAGAGAGAGAACAGGCAGACACACATGCACACATGCCCGCATACACTAAAAATAACTGCCTGGTTAGATGGATTGCGTCAGAAACACTCTCTTATCTTGCCAACTGCCCTGTTTGGGAAATGGAGCTGTTATCGCTCTGGCCCTGACTTCTTGTGTCGCTCAGATATACAGCTTAGTGTGACATGAGCTGTTGCATCTACACTTTTACCCTGGTTGTTGGAGCCACATTTAAAAGCTCAGACCAAAGCAATGACCTTCCTGATGGTCCTGCCCCCTCTCACTCCCCACCTCAGTACTGGGGCATTGAACCTAGAGCCTTTTTAAGCATAGCATGTGCTGCTAATTCAGCCATATTCCAGCCCCTACACTAAAATGTTAAGGTTTCCTTTATTGTTAAATGTTACACTATCTACTCCCCCCCCCCCATTACCTGATTCCATCTCTATTGACTGGTTTTGCATTGTTTGTTTTTTACTTTTGAGACAAGGTCTTATTCTGTAGCTCAGGGTGGCCTCAAACTCCCAAGTGCTGGGATTAGAGGTTTGGCTACCACATCTCAGACTGATGCCCCTTTTGATGATGAATCATATATATCCTCTCTCCCTCCCCCTCCCCCTCCCCCTCCCCCTCTCTGTGTTTAGTAATATTTTTGTTAGATGTGGAACATTCAGAATACTACATTGTGAGAGTATGCCAATAGCTTCCTTTAGCAATAGACTAAACTTTGCTTTGTTTTTGAGACAGGGTCTTTCTTTGTAGCCCCCATGGCCTGAAACTCACTATGTACACTAGGCTGACCTTGAACTCACAGAGATCTGCCTGACTCTACCTCCCAAGTGCTTGCAGGAAAGTGCTGCATTACCTTACTTATCCTTTATGGGGTAGCTAAATTCTTTGTATATCAGCTTAATCTACTTGAGACTTTTATTTAGCTTTTTATGGTGATCATTAAGACAGTTTCCCTCAGGGGCAGCATTTCTTGTCTCTCTCACCACCAGCCAATTATGACATCAACCAGTGTCCTGTAATTTACCTCAAGAGTTTGCATACAACTCTAGTTCAAGGCCTTTAGTCCTACAATCTTTTTTTGTTGTTGTTTTGGTTTGGGTTTTTTTCCTAAAATTTGTTTATTATTTAAATGCATTTTATACATCAATCATATTAATAATATTGAATATTTTGAGAATAAAGTAATACATAAAAAATTTGTTCAGCTTTTATATTCATATCCTTTCATACTCTAAAAATATCATTAATGAACATTTAACACTATCCATAACTGAGGATCTTATATTTAATGTTGAATACTAAATTGTTTCAAAACATACAAAATATTCTTTGGGAATTAAACATAGTAAAGAGCATAAAATATTAAAAGTGAATCATTAAGAAATATATTCAAAAGCCCTTATATGATACCACTTGACATAGTGAGAGAGTATTTAAAACACATTATATATCTGTGTACATTGACTAAGAATCAGTTTATTTGAAAGAGATTACCAGTGCTTCTAGGAGAAAAATTATTTTATTAGTAAGTATATTTTAAAAATTTCAAAATAGCAAAAACTCATTGAAGTTAAACATTAAGAAAATGCTAATTTCAAGCACAGTGAAAAAATTATCAATAATATTTCCATGATATTTGTAGAACATGATTTCAATATTTTCAACTGTTAATATTCAACAAACAGAATAATTATTTTATGATATATTTCCTTTTTATTTCTGATTTTATTAATTTGAATACTGTCTCTGTGCCCTCTGGTTAGTCTGGCTAGGGGTTTATCTATCTTGTTGATTTTCTCAAAGAACCAGCTCCCGGTTTTGTTGGTTCTTTGTATAGTTCTTTTTTGTTTCTATTTGGTTGATTTCAGCCCTGAGTTAGATTATTTCCTGCCATCTACTCCTCTTGGTGCATTTGCCTCTTTTTGTTCTAGGGCTTTCAGTTGTGCTGTCAAGCTGCTAGTGTAAGCTCTCTCCAGTTTCTTTTTGGAGGCACTCAGAGCTGTGAGTTTCACTGCTTTCATTGTGTCCCATAACTTTTGGTATGATGTGTCTTCATTTTCATTAAATTTTAAAAAGCCTTTCATTTATTTCTTTATTTCTTCCTTGACCGAGATGTCATTGAGTAAGAGCGATGTTAAGCTTCCATGTGGATGTGTGCTTTCTGCTGTTTTTGTTGATATTTAAGACCTACCTTAGTCCGAGGTGATCTGATAGGATGCATGGGATTATTTCAATCTTCTTGAACCTGTTGAGACCTGTTTTGTGACCGATTATATGGTCAGTTTTGGAGAAGGTACAATGAGGTGCTGAGAAGAAGGTATATTCTTTTGCTTTAGAATGGAATTTCTATATATATCTGCTAGATCCATTTAGTTCATAACTTCCATTAGTTTTACTGTGTCTCTGTTTAGTTTCTCTTTCCATGGTCTGTACATTACTGAGAGTGGAGTGTTGAAGTCTCCCACTATTATTGTATGGGGTGCGATGTGTGCTTTAAGCTTTAGTAAATTTCCTTTGTGAATGTGGGTGCCCTTGCATTTGGAGCTTAGATGTTCAGAATTGAGAGTCCATTTTGGTAGACTTTTCCTTTGATGGGCATGAAGTGACCTTCCTTATCTTTTGTGATAACTTTAGGTTGGAAGTCCATTTTATTCATATTAGAATGACTATTCCAGCTTGTCTCTTGGGATGATTTGCTTGGAAAATTGTTTTCTGACATTTTACTCTGAGGTAGTGTCTGTCTTTGACACTGAGGTGCATTTCCTGTATGCAGCAAAATGCTGGGTCCTGTTTACGTATCCAGTCTGTTAGTCCATGTCTTTTTGTTGGGGAATTCAGTCCAGATATTACTTCCTATTATTTTTGTTGTTAGAGGTGGAATTATCTTCTTTTGGGGTTGTTGAAAGATTACTTTCTTGCTTTTTTCTAGGGTGTAGTTTCCCTCCTTGTATTGGTGTTTTCCATCTATTATCCTTTGTAGAACTGGATTTATGAAAAGATATTGTGTAAATTTGGTTTTGTCATGAAATAACTTGGTTTCTCCATCTATGGTAATTGAGAGTTTTGCTCGGTATAGTAGCCTGGGCTGGCATTTGTGTTCTCATAGGATCTGTATGACATCTGCCCAGGGTCTTCTAGCTTTCATAGTTGCTGGTGAGAAGTCTTGTATAATTCTGATAGGTCTGCCTTTATGTGTTACTTGACCTTTTTCCCTTACTGCTTTTAATATTCTTTCTTTGTTTTATGCATTTGGTGTTTTCATTATTAGGTGACAGGAAGAATTTCTTTTCTGGTCCAGTCTATTTGGAGTTCTGTAGGCTTCTTGTATGTTCATGCGCATCTCTTTCTTTAGGCTAGGGAAGTAATCTTTCAACGAACCCAAAAGAATATTGCCACACAAACATAATTCCACCTGTAACAAAAAAAATAACAGGAAGTAATATAATTTTGTTGAAGATATTTACTGGCCCTTTAAGTTGGGAATCTTTGCTCTCTTCTATACCTATTATCCTTAGGTTTGGTTTTCTCATTGTGTCCTGGATTTCCTGGTGTTTTGGGTTAGGAGCTTTTTGCTTTTTTCATTTTCTTTGACTGTTGTGTCAATGTTTTTTATGGTATCTTCTGCACCTGAGATTCTCTCTTCTATCTCTTGTATTCTGTTGGCGATGCTTGCGTCTATGACTCCTGATCTCTTTCCTAGGTTTTCTAACTCCAGGGTTGTCTCCCTTTATTGTTTATAGTTCCATTTTTAGATCCTGGATGGTTTTGTTCCTTTCCTTTGCCTGTTTGATTGTGTTTTCCTGTAACTCTTTAAGGGTTTTTGTGTTTCCTCTTTAAGGGCTTCTAGCTGTTTACCTGTGTTGTCCTGTATTTCTTTAAGGGAGTTATTTATGTCCTTCCTAAAGTTCTCTATCATCATCATGAGAAGTGATTTTAGATCCGAATCTTGCTTTTCCAGTGTGATAGTGTATCTAGGACTTGCTATGGAGGGAGAATTGGTTTCTGATGATGCCAAGTAACCTTGGATTCTGTTGCTTATAGTCTTATGCTTGCCATCTGATTTCTCTAGTGCTACCTGCCCTCTCTGTCTCTGACTGGAGCCTGTCCTTCCTGTGATCCTGGATGTGTCAGAATGCCTCAGATTTCAGCTGTCTCTGTGATCCTGGGATTCTGGGATTCTGGGATTCTGGGATCCTGAGATGCTGGGTGTGTCAGAGCTCCTTGGAGTCAAGGTCAAGCCTCTGGGACCCTGATATCCTAGTGTGACCAAGCTCCTGGGATCCTGAGATCCTCTGATCCTGGGATCCTGGGTGTGTTAGAGGGCCTGGGAGTGGAGCTTCTTCTGGGTGTTGTGGGACTGGCTGTGGAGTTCACGCCCAAGGTCTGCCTAGTCCTACAATCTTGTAGTCACTTTTTGTGCCTGTCTTTATCGTTGGGCCCCCAGGTATTCATGGTTCATCTAAGTTAGCTACAAAACTAGGGAGTCCCCAGCCACCCACCTTCCTGTTTATGATTATTAATGTGACCTGAGATAGTCACAAAAGTGCTTTGTTGATATCAGGCATAATGGAAGGGTTTATGGGAGCAAACACCAGACAAATTATATGGGGTGCCATGCTTCCATACCCTCTACACGTGAACGCTCCATGGGATATCAATACATTCAACAACCTGGAAATAAGGTGGTCAGGGACTACCAGAAAGGGGAAAATGCAAAAACAATTCTGAACCCTTGACCAGTTACCCATTAAAAGCATGCTTTTCCCGAGCATCATCTTAAAACACAGATTAGCCGACAAGCCCAGAATGTTTATAGACCAGGCATGCTATATGACACCATGCAGACACCATGAGCACACAGTGACAAGCAGACAAGGGGAGACACTGCATCCCATGAAATGTCCTCCGTAAGGTCCACACTCATCTCAGATGGCAGATGATCTCTCAGAGCAAATTCACAGCATTCACACAAGTTTTGTTTTGTTTTGTTTTGTTTTGTTTTGTTTTGTTTTGTTTTGTTTTGTTTTTGAGACAAAGGGCTCACTGTGTAGCCCTAGCTATCCCAGAACTCACAGCCAATCCTTCTACCTCTGCCTCCAGAGTGTTGGGAATCACAAGTGTGAGCTGCTGTGCTCAAACAGGATCTGCTCTTAATTGACTTACAAATCACTGATACTGGAGGTTGTAGAGTTGAGCAATCCAATATCAACTTTCCACCAGCCTGCTGGTGTTTAGACCACAGATATGTGGGTTTAACATCTGCCTACATTTTTAGCAAAAATGTAAAGGCTGCTTTTGCTAAAAACACCAGTTCTTCACTTTAGCCTGAAGAGATAAGATAAAGGACTGGAGAAATGGCTCAGCAATTAAGAGTACTGGCTGCTTTTCTGGAGGTCCTGAGTTCAATTCACAACAACCACATGGTGGCTCACAACCATCTATAATGGAATCTAATGCCCTCTTCTGGCATGTAGGTGTACATGCAGATAGAACCCTCAAATGCATTAGATAGATAGATAGATAGATAGATAGATAGATAGATAGATAGATCTTTAAAAGAGAGATCTGCTCAATGACTATAGTGGGATGAAAAGCTTGATGTCTCTGTCTTCATGTTGTGTCTGTTCCCTGCCTATCTGAATCTTTTGATTCTACTCAGATCTACATGAAGACAACATTGACCACCTAGAAATTAACATACAAAAATCAGTAGCCTTTCTATGTACACATTACAAAAAAATCAGGAAATAATAACTTTCATAATAGCCTCAACAAACAAACAAACAAACAAACAAAAACAAAGTCTTGGGATATCTCTAACCAAGCAAATGAAAGACTTGTATGTATAAAAAAAAACTTTAAGGCATTGAAGAAATCAAAGAAGACACCAGAAGATGGAAAGACCACCCATGTTCATTGTGAAAATGATCATCCTACTAAAAACAATATAGAGATTTAGTATAATCCCCATCAAGATCCAAGCACATTCTTCATAGAAATTGAAAAATAAAAACTTCCACTTCCTTGGGAAACACATACACACACACACACACACACACACACACACACACACACACACACACCAGGATAGCTAAGACAATCCTAAATAATCAAAACACTATCAATATTTCAAGCTATATTACAGAGATACTGTCATAGAAACAGCATAGTATCGGCATAAAAATAGACATGTTGATCAATAGAATCAATTATGAAGAATAGGGCATAAATGGACATCTGACCTTTGACAAAGAAGCCAAAAACACATGCTGGGGGGAAAAAAAAACCTTCAGCAACTGGTGCTGGGTGAACTGGACGGCTGCATGTAAGAGAATGCAAATAGATCCATGCTTATTACCTGCACAAAACTCAAGTCCAAGGAGACACTTCATCCCTGGCTTACCCTCTCCAAAAACAGCCTTAATTGATAGGTTAAGATGGGGTCCACTGGACCTAGAATTATTTATAACATCTAGAAAGATTGTATCAGGGCTGTAAGGATTAAATGAAAGTATCAACTCATACCAACATAATGAAAATAAGAAGTGAATTATTATTTTACATGCTATATATTTTACATACAAAATAACAAATATAACATTGGACTTCTCTATTTATTTTTAATGCTGGGGTTTGCACTCCAGGCCTGGCATATCCCAGGCAAAAACTCTACTACTGAGCTACCTTCCCAGACCTCATTAACATTAATGTAGGGAATGGGAAGAGTCTTAGCTGAGCATTCCTGAGAGCTGAAGTCTGCTCTAACACAATGAGGATTCCCTCTTCTCAGTGTCTCAGCTTAGCTGATGTTCTTCTCATTATCTCATACCATTCTTCATCCTCAAGCTTGTGCTAAGATGGAGTCAGTTTTGTATGAGAACCTTTTTTTAAAAATTACATTCGTGTGTGTGTGTGTGTGTGTGTGTGTGTGTGTGTGTGTGTGTATGTACATGTGCATGTGGAGGTGAGAGGAAAACTTGAAGGAGCCAGTTCTCACCTTTAACCATGTGGGTTCCTGGCCACTCAGGTTGCTAGGCTTGGAGCCAGGAGACTGTCAGTGTCTTTGTAACATACTGAAGAGTTGTCTGAAATTGCTTTTATATTTTGATTGTGAGGATGTTCACACTCATGGCTATAAAGAGCATAAAGCATTATTTTCGGTTATTTGTGATGATCTTTCTAGAAGACACTGGCATTTGAAACAACAAACAGAGGAAGCAAGATCTACCCTCAGGCTAGATAGAGTAAACAGATTTTTAAAAAAATGGGACATCCATATTCTCTAGCCTCTGGACACCAGAATCCCAGGCTCTCAGACCCTGGACTTCAGACTGAAAGTCATGGTTGGCTCTGTTGGTTCCCAAGATTTTGGATTTAGACTGAGCCAAGTTGCAGATGGCAAAGCATGGGACACATGATGTCTGGAGAGAATATCAATAGGACTCCGTGGGCAGGGAAGGCATGCTTGCATGGCTAGCAAACCATTTGTTTGCTGCACAACCTCATCTTTGTGTTCCCTGATCTTCACTTTGTTGAGAGGGGCACAGCAGAGAGCTTCTCCTCAAGTCCAGGCTGGTCCTGGTCACACCCGCAGGCTCATGCTTATTCGGTGGAGGCCTGGCGGTTTCTGCTGAGTCATGTCACCACTCGGTAGTGGTGATTCATGTCTGGTATCCTGACACTATTGAATTACTACTGGTATCCTGACAAACAGAGATTGGAATTGCCCGAAAGGAACTATTCTAAATGGATCCACATCCCCTTGTCTATTTACCATCTTTTCTCCCCTACCTTTGGATGGTGGGCTAAAAGGAGGGGTCAAAGTATTTGAAAACTCTTATTAAAAGTTGGCTTTAAAAAAAATCTAAGCCTACAGTACCCCTGTGAGGAAGACCTCCTGTACACTCCCCAAGATGTGTCTGATTCCCTCGTCCCTACATCTCCCCAGAGGGATGCATGCTCTTTTACAGAGGGGGCTGCACCCTGGAGAGAAGGATCCAATTAGACCTGGGCTCTACCTCTTAAGGGTCATTGGTTCTAGAAAACCCAAAATGTCTCTGTAGCCTTCCAGTCAGTGTCGAGAGGTTTGTGGAAGTCATGTGACTGAGAGACTTCTACCTTAGGTCTGACACACAAGTGGTCCAGTGAGTTCTGAGACTTCTCTATGGTGGTTTCTCCAGGTGTTAGTACATCGTTAGACCGGGCGTGCCTAGTCTCTGACAAAATCCACACAATGGTTCTCAAACCTATGGGAGAGCCATTACAGTGAGAAAGATTAACTAGAAGCCACTAGAGGTGTCTCTGTCTAGGAAAATAGTGACCCAGAAGCAATGCCACATTCTGAAAGGCATTGTAGACTGTGTGTAACTGTAGAAAAGGGCTGGCCACGTGCAACCTTCAAGCCTTGAAAGGTGCAGTGGAAGTGTTGTGGTTTGGATGGGAAATGGGCCCTACAGACTCACTTCTCTGAACATTTGGTCCCCAGACAGTGGCTCTGTTTTGAAAGGTTATGGAAGCTTTAGGAGGTGACCCCATCTCTTAAGATCTCACAACGGGGGTTCAATTTCAGCTAGAGTTTTGGGGGAGATATTTAAACCACAGAAAATTCTTAAGAAAAATATACAATGAGAGATAAGTTTCTAAACCCCCAAAGGCAGTAGCAAGAAGTGGAAAACTTATAAAATAAGCACAATCACACTGGCAGACCTGGGCATGAGACAGGATTTCTCCTGGCACCTGTGAGGATTCCGGCCTTGCAGCAGCCTTTACCCAGATGAAGGAGAGGGAAGGAGGAGAAGAATCTGGTTGGAGTTGGAGGAAATAAACTCAGATAGCAATGTACTGGATTTTGGAAAATGACACCAGACAGCAGGTGTCACTATACTCCAAGTCTGAAAGCTGAACCTTCCAATGTTAAGTGAGTGCCATCTGCTGGCTGGGCTCTATCCTGCCATGCTTCCTCCTGCAGGGCTGTCCTAGAAATTCTACTTAGGCTAGAGATTCAACAGCATGCTGGATACCTGTGGATGGCTCCCAGGGAATCCAAGCAGAATGCCATCAAATTCTATGATTGAAGAGCCAGCCCTTGAGCCACCAGGGAAACTAAACCCTTTAAACCCAGGGTTTGCAAACTTGCACTAAGGTAATTACCAAGTTATGGGGAAAGAAAAAGGCTAAGCAAATTAGAGTATGCACCTGTGGTGGTTTGAATGGGAATGCCCCCCTTAATAAGCTCAAATATTTAAATGTTTATTTCCCAGTTGGTGGTCAGTTTAAGGGGTGTGGTCCTGTCGAAGGAGCTGTGGGCTTTGAGGTTTCAAAAGTCCATGCCAGGCCCAGCTTCTCTCTCTGTCTGTTGTCTTCAGGTCAGGAAATAAGCTCTTAGCTACTGCCGTAGTGCCATGCCTGCCTGCTGCCATGACCCCCACCATGATGGGCATGGATGGATTAGCCCATGAAACTGTAAGCAAGCCTCCAGTTAAACTCTTTTTATTTGGGCGGGGGGTGGGGTTTTGAGACAGGGTTTCTCTGTGTAGTCCTGGCTGTCCTGGAACTCACTGTGTAGACCAGGCTAGCCTTGAACTCAGAAATCAGCCTGCCTCTGCCTCCCAAGTGCTGGGATTAAAGGC
>LR749675.1:0-67529 GCA_902729485.2 Mus minutoides | reverse complement strand
AAGCCAGCAGACACTGGAGCATGTGACCTGAGTTAGGCAGTCCCAGAATTTCAGGAGTTTGTGAAGGTTTTCAAATACTTACACCATTTTCCCATATCACCTAGACTGACTTTTCTTTAGTTAGACCTTAAAATAATTATCTTTAAAAAAAATTTAGACTCAAACAATAATCATGAAGTAATGAGTTTTACATTTTTTTTAAAAATTTAATTATAGGAGGGGGTTTTTGTTTGCTTGCTTGTTTTAAACTGTGCATGTGCGTGGTGTGTGTAGTGTGTGTGTGTGTGTGTGTGTGTGTGTGTGTGTGTGTGTGTGGTCATGTGAGTGTAGGAGCCTAAGGATGCCAGAAGATGCCCTGGAACGGAAGCTACAGGAAGTTGTAAATGCCTGACATGGGTACTGGGACCCAGACTCAGGTCCTCTTTGAGAGTAGTATGTACTCTTAGCCACAGAGTCATCTCTCCACCCCACCCCACCCCCTGGGTGTTGTTTTTCTAACACACTTCAAAATGAAAACAAAACAAAAACCCAAAGAGCAATTAAAATTAAAAGTGAGCATCTAGCATCTGAAATATGATCAAGTGACAGAATGAATGTCACGTGCTGGAGAGCTGAGAAACCTCACTTCACAGGTGTGAGTGTGCGAGGGTTGACTCGTGAACAGATAAACCCTGTGTTCTAGGTGGGCTAAGAACTGCGGTATGACAACTCACACTCCGTGAGTTTGTTTTCTCTCCTGTGACATAAAGGAAAAGGTGTCTTTTCCCTTGCATGGCCTAGAGAAATGGGGAGAGGTCATAAACCTTCCTCATTCTACAGCCGGCTACAGTTCTACAACCAGGCTCAGCTGAGACCAGGAGATGTCCACCAAGAGTGACCAGCAAATTCACTCATTGCAGCCAGCCTTGGGTTATCCAGGCTACCCAGTAGCTATACAGTAGCTATACAGTTAGAATTTAAGGATTATCAATTAATTAATACTCATTAAACTAGAATTTAAGGAAACAGGATGCAGAGTTGTTGAGAATCATACCATGAAAATATAGAATGTCCATCCTTTTCACAGCTTAGGTATTCGGTGATCTCTGCAGCAAACAATGGCTCACAGGAATGTGGAAAACTACATGCAAGGCCATTGTGTTTGAGAACATTCAGCAGGATCAATAAATCAAACTCCTTGGTTTTGCTCAAGAATCTTGCATCTTGCGAACACCTTAAATCCCAACACTTGGGAGGCAGAGGCAGGTGGATCTTTGTGAGTTCAAGGCCAGTCTGGACTACAGAGCAGGTTGCAGGATAGCCAGGGCCACACAGAGAACCCCTGTCTCAAAAAGAAAAGAAAAGAAGAGAAGAGAAGAGAAGAGAAGAGAAGAGAAGAGAAGAGAAGAGAAGAGAAGAGAAGAGAAAGAAAAGAAAAGGAAAAGAAAGGAAAAAGAAAAAAGAAGGGGAGGAAGGAAGGAAGGTGGGTGGAAGGAGGGAAGGGGGAAGGGAGGAAGGAAAGGATGAAGGAAGGGAGGGAGGGAGAGGGAGGGAGAGAGAGAAAGAGAGAGAGGGAGAAAGAAAATGAGCCACTTGGAAATCATCTGGTCAAACCAATTTCTTGGCAAGTATACAAAGCCGAGGTCTGGGGCTTCCCAGAGAGGCCAGTGCCTTCCCAGGTCCACACAACTGAGGTGGCAACGCTGAGACCAGATGCCAGGTCTCCTGGGCTCAGCCATCTTACTACCCACAGACTACAGTCAGCTAGGTTTGTATAGTTCTGTCATTTTGCATGTAGTGGTTAGAATATCTTTCAGTGTGGAATTGTAGAGAGACAGTCTGTGGGCAAGATGCTATTAAAAGCCAACCGAACACTCAGGATGGAGCAGAACTGAAGTCAAAGCTGTCCCTAGACATGGGCCACACAGAAAGATGTAGAATGGGATGTCAAAAGGAGGGGTGGAGTCGAATGCAAGAGAGGTATTTTATTAATGTATTTCCTCTCTTTATCTTTCCTCTCTTGTTTTTCTTTAAGATCATATCGTGTTCTCCTCCTTTCAAGAGAGCTTGTTAGAATCAAATGGTATTTTCTGTAAGCCTCGGGTATCCACACAGCAAAAAATGTGTAATAGCACACCAAAAAGAATCGGCACGGAATCAAAACGTACCAGTAGAATAAATCACTTAACCACAAAGGAAGACTCAAGAACAGGAAAAAGAAGTAGCAAAGCTAGACCCCCCCCCCAAAAAAAAAAGTTATAAAATGGCTCTTCTTACTGCGGGAGAAATTCATTCATTGCTCAAAGCTGCTTTAAAAACAGAACAAAACAAAACAAAACAAACCCTAGGATGATGACAAAACTCCAGCAGACAAGTGTTCTGTAATGGAAGTACAACTCACAATAGTGAAAATGTGGCGGGTGGGGATGTGAAAGTCAACCCTGTGACAGAAAAGGTGGGATGGAGAGCGAGGTGTCACAGGCTCCTGCGACTCCTCTGATCTGCCTTACTGAACATAAGATCTAAGATGGCTCTGCCTCCCCGTCTCCACAGAGGTCCTCACAGATGGCGATATTCCCCCCAACTCCTTCTACGTTACTGCATCAGGCAGGGGTGACAAGATATGGTTGGGCAAGGATTTAGGGGCTTGGGATTGGCTCAAACACTGTATATAAACTTATGCACTGGGCAATAAACTCAGACCTGCATCTTGATGTTGGTCTCTGGAGTCCGATTGCCAGGGACCAGTCACATGACTGTTGCCTTTTACTCCCACCCCCCCACCCCCTCCCCCTTAACGCCCACCCATCCTCGGTCCTGTTCCCACAAAAATGGTCTTTTTAAAAGATACAGTGTGATCATGCAGTAACAAGTCCATCCATAACGCATACATTTCCGTGGATCTATGCTGTAGCACAGTTCTTCAGGGAGAGTACCAGGCAGAGGCAGGCTCCTCCCTCTGGAGCTTTCATCCTTCTGCAGCCTAGCAAGGGGCCAAGTCAAGATTCAAGTACCATGTGCTGCCTGCTGGGTAGTAGGCATATGTGCACTTGAGGGCTACAGCTGAGTTTAGCAAAAGATGTAATAGGTGAGTCGGGCGTGGTGGCACATGCCTTTAATCCCAGCACTTCAGAGGCAGAGGCAGGTGGATTTCTGAGTTCAAGGCCAGCCTGGTCTACAGAGTGAATTCCAGGACAGCCAGGGCTATACAGAGAAACCCTGTCTCGAAAAACCTTAAGAAAGAAAGAGAGAGAGAGAGAGAGAGAGAGAGAGAGAGAGAGAGAGAGAGAGAGGTGATAGATGTGGAGTCTCTGAGTCTGTATAGGCCTCCATTATTAAAACAAACACTCAATTTCATCCACTTATAGTCTCTTTCAGATTCATGGCTTTAGAATCTCTAGTCTATATTGCTTTTAAACCTCTGGGATGTGTGTGTATATGTGTGTGTGTGTGTGTGTGTGTGTGTGTGTGTGTGTGTGTGTGTGAGAGAGAGAGAGAGAGAGAGAGAGAGAGAGAGGAACCATGGTGGAAGTGGAGCAAAGTTGATCACATCAGGACTAGAAGGGGAAAGGAAAGAAGCAAGAGGGTCTGAAGGGTTCCACTCTCCTCTTGAGGGTTCACCGTACTGACCTGAAGACCTCTTACTAGGTCCAACTCTTCAAGGTTGTACCAATCCCCAATCCCTAATAGTGCCACAGGCTGGGACCAAGCCTTTACCCCATGTGCCTTGGAGCACTGTAGCAACTCTATAAATTGTCCTGACAACCCGCTTGATAAATCCAACTTAAGGAGAGCAATCTTATTTTGGTTCACAGTTGAAGGTTATAGTCCATAGTAATGGGAAAGTCTTAGCGGCCAGAGTCACTGGGCACCCACCGCCAGGAACCAGGGACTGGTAAATGAATGCTCAGCTAGATTTCGTCTTTTTATTCAGCCCAGGCAGTCGGGCTACCCCAGGCAGTTGGGCTACCAAGCAGCCTGGCCAGCATACCTGCTTTCACACGGCTTTACCTCAAACCTCACTGTGAAGTCTTTGAGTTGCATCTCTGAGCTAAGTTCCCCAAGATCACCAACAAAGCAGAACTTGGCTCTAGAGTCTCTATGAAATCAGAGCTGCCCAGAAGGGCGGAGAGACATTGAGCTGGGGATAGATTCACCAAGATGGGAGGGGGAGGCTGTCAAAGATAATATGCATCTGGGCATGTTGACCAAGTCTCAGGAGGTAAGGAGGAATAATGTCCTTTTGTGGAATACATAGAGAATGTGAGAAAATAGAAATTCCAGCAACATATTTTGGCTCAGAATTCAGAACCTAAACAACATGTCTTTATTGAAAACATAATTCCTACTTGATAGGCACATGGTGGTTTTACTTTGATTGGCTTAAAATCTACATTTTGCTATATAAAACTTGGTTTAATAAAAAGAGAAGTCTCCAGAGTTGGCATAGTAAAGAAATATAAATTGTCCTTTAAAACTGGGGAAATCAAGAGAAGAAACACATATTTGACTTAAAAAAAAGAAACAAACAAACAACAAACAAAACAAACAAAAACTTTGGTGAAAAAAATTCTCTTTTGTGCCTGTTCCTAGGATCCCGCGTGAATAATCTGTGTGTGTGCATCCATGTTTATGGAGACCAGGCATTGATATTGGGTGTCTTCCTCCACTACCCATTAGGTCTCCACTTCATACTTTGAGACAGGGTCCTTCTTTAAACCCGGAGCTCATTCATTGGCTAGCCTGGCTGACCAGCAAGCCCCCAGGCCCTCCTGTTCTTGCCAATCAGTGTTGGAGTTACAGGCACACACCACTATGCCAGCTTTTTATGTGAGTGACAGGATCTAAACTCTGGTCCTCTTGCTTGTGCAGGACGTACTTATCTTCCGAGCCATTTTCCTGGCCCATGAGGCCATGTTGTGCGCATCCTCGAGTGCTATGTTCAGCGAGTCAGAGCACCTGGTCCATCATATATGTTCAGGAATCGAGTTGAGCTGAATTGAAGGAGAGAGAACACAGATCAAGGGCAGAACAAAGAGCAAAGCAGAGCAAATGGGGAAGAAAGACTTCATTTTCGTCTGAGCGCTCCTCCGTCCCTCCCCTGCATTTATTGGCGTTCCCTGGCCTGGCTCCGACTCTTAGCCAGCCAGTGAAGGGAGATGGCAGAATGATGTTGCTCATGGGACTTTGCTCCGCTCTTTGATTCTGCTAGTGTGGGGCAGGTGTTTTTTCTAAATTACACACAGAGGTGGCAGGTCATTTCTAGCCACCAGCCCCACCTGGCAAATGAAGCCTTGGTTGGCAACAGACAGACATTTCAGAGGAAAGCCAGGGGGCTTCTGGGTAAACTGGAAAACAGATGCTCCTGCCAGAAGCAAACTCGGCTGGGGAGGGGGTGATGGTTGAGGTAGGGAGACAATCCCTAGCATCTAGCAATGTGCTGGCAGGCAAAACTGGGAAGGGTCCCAGGTCTCTGGGAGCTCAAGTGGCACACACACTCAGGGCTTCAGAGACCCCGTTGAACATTTTCACAGTGTGTCCCACTCCAAAGCCATTTCCGCATTTGTAAGAGGAAATGATGTCACCAACTCTGGGACTGAACATCACTTGATACCTGGCACAGGCTTAGCACTGGTGCTGAGTTGCCATCATATGGCCTCTTGGTGACTTCACTGTTTAGGCACGGAGGGCGGTATTTACTTTATACTACCATGCTGAGGGCAGGGGACGTGGAATCAACAGGCTCTTAGTAAGGGATTTAGGGAGTCTACAGTGGGTAACTCTTGCTGTTCGAAAGCCAAACGAAGCCTAACCTGGTATCTTCATATCAGGATGCCAGATCAGCATGTAGAAGGATGCCATGGGATATACTCTGCCATGGGCTATAGATCTCTGAAAGATACATCCCAAAAGATTCCTGGGAAAGGCCTGTAGATATGGTATTGGCCATCTCTGACTTCTGGCTCAAATACCAGTAAGGAAAGGTTATTTAGTAAAAGTAGCTTAGCCTAGCCAGAGGGAGGCCCAGCATACAATAAGAGAAGAAGACAGAGATCGGGAAAGATAGGGTAGGGGAGGAGAAAGGGAGGGCTGGAGGGAAGAAAAATTGAGGAGAGACTTTTCTTACTATGGGTGTAGGGCTCTAAACTCCCCCCCCCATTGAATGAACTTTTTTTTAAAATAATTTGAATGAAGACAGACATTGTACTTGTTGAATTTGGAACTCACTCAAAGTTAGAACAAAGGTTAAAAAACAAAAACAAACAAACAAACAAATAACCAGGATGAAAAAGATGGCAAAGCCCATCAAGTTTCTCAGTGGTTAAAAATGTAAACACTCATACTTGAGCTAAAAAAACAAAAACAAAAATAAAAATAAACCCCACTGAAGTAGAGAGAATAGAGGAAACCCACTTAAACTCACATAGGAAAAACAAAACTACCTTTAAAAAGTAAATCAGTGTGAAATGTGCTTTCCAAGAGCCGAGGGGGCTGCTGCTGCATGCATGAGAGATCTGTGCCAAAGAGCAAGAGTGGTGAGCCACACCAAGTCGCCCCTGCATGCAGGGGCTGCTGCAGAAAGACTGCCATGGGTTCCAGGCCAGAATGGTTCTGGGCTAGCCTGGGCTACAGAGTTTCAAAATCGAAACCAAAATAAAACAAAATTAAACTTTTTTTAAAAAGGTCTCAGTTTAGAAGGAGAAAAACTGGTTTCTCTATGTTCTACCCTATCTTCAAGCTGAGGCCTTTCTAGGGAGAGAAAAAGAATAAAACAAAACCCAGAGTACTGGAGCGTCTGGGAAACCACGTGGTCTGAGAAAGACAGGAAAGTAGAGGAAGAAGGGAGACCTGGTCTGAGAATGAGGCACTTGAAACCATAACCTTTCAGATTAAGCAGATTCTGCAATTTATTGGATGGTTTAAAGGCAACCACATCAGAATTGATGTATTATCACATAAATACAGTGGTTTATTTACAGAATGTTGTACACTTCACCTTCAGAAAATGGAGTTAGACAAAGTAATAGTGTGATTTAATAACAAGACTTGGGCCAGTGTGGTGGTGCATGCCTTTAATCCTAGCACTCTAGAGGCAGATAGAGCTCTGACTTAAGAGGGCAGCTGGTCTACAGAGGCAGGTCCAGGTAGCCAGTGTGTGTAAAAGTTCCTCTGGTGAACCATTCCTTTGTAGAAAGTTAAAGTCTGTACTAAAAGGTTTTGATTCATGGAATCTGTTTGAGTGGAAAAGAATTGTGGTTGGAGCTGACATTGGCAATTTAAGACCTGCTGACTAAGTGAGTGAACAAAATGTGCTAATATCAATTAATGACCTGCATGCTTTTTCTTTCCCCTGACTCGCTCCTTACTGGTAGGATCAATCTTTTCAGTATTTGGGTTCTGGTTCAATGAGCCAGAAAAGTAACTTTGTAGTATCAGAATGTCATCCAACTGTATATTTATTTATATTGTAAATAATGGTGAACAGTGGTCAATAAATAGTTTTATATTCATTTTAAAAAAGAAACAAACAAACAAAGAGTTAACTTCGTATCATTACGGGAAAGAAATGCATTTCCCTCTGGTGGGAACCCACTTAGCCATATTCTATCTAGGGCCATAGGGCTGAACATTTAAAAGATACTTTAAAAGAGCTCTCTATTCCAGATGAGAAACAGAAGAGACATGTGGTTTCAAGGACAGCTGTTACAGCTCTAAGGACCACGACCATATTCAAAGAGAAGAGGGAGGGGGGGTGACATCAGAAAGCTTCACTTTCCTACGGTCTCTCATGGGGAATCCAATACCTCTTCCAGAAACTCTTTGTGGATTTGTTTTTCTATTGGTTACCTATAGCCAAAGAGGAAACAAGGAAATGGAGTATCTGGCTATGGGTAATCAAATCAAGCTTAAATCAGCTCTGATTAGGCCAATATGCCAATACCTTAGCAATAACAAAGTGGATAATGAAAAGAGTTTGGTTCCTTGGTTATTTGACTGAGCAACTCAATAGCTGATTTCTATTGTTGTTTGGGTGGGGGTGGGGGAACATATATTTGATTAGGTTGTTGCTAGTAGGAGTCTCTGGTGCTCCAGTCAAATGCACCCTAGTGGATACAAAGATGCTGTTGATGAAGGTAATGGGGACCACATCCAGTTGTTCTGCTTGTAGCTCCCATTTATTCAAACAACATTCACAGAGTGGCTACGGTACTTGTGGTGGTTTGAATGAGAATGCTCCTCCCCCAGCACCACCACGAGCTCAAGTATTCGAATGTTTGGTCTAGAGTTGGTGGAACTGTTTGGGAAGGATTAGAAGGTGTGGCCTTGTTGGAGAAGGTAGCATGTCGTTAGGAGTGGGTTTGGAGGTTTCAAAAGCCTATGCCAGGCCCAGTTTCTCTCTCTGCCAGATGCCTGCAGACCAGGAGTGGGTTTGGAGGTTTCAAAAGCCTATGCCAGGCCCAGTTTCTCTCTCTGCCAGATGCCTGCAGAACCAGGATGTAAGCTCTTAGCTGCTGCTCCAGCACCAGGCCTGCTGTGCTCCTCTCTATGATGGTCACGGACTCTACCACCCTCTGGAATGGTGATCACTAGGTAAATGCTTTCTTTTATAAGTTTCCTTGATCGTGGAGTTTTGTCACGGCAATAGAAAAGTAACTAAAGCAGCGCTCTAGGCTCTAATGGAACTCTGAGGAAGTGGCGGTGGGCAAAATCAGCCACAGTCCTGGCCATGTGACTGAGGGCAAGACAGTCATGACAGATATAAATCGCCAACAACCAGTCCTGGAGGAGCACACCACAGAGGAACCACCCAGGAGCTGGAGTTAGGGAAGGCTTTCCTGACAGGCGATTACAGTCTGAGATGGGAATACGAGTATTTAGGCTGCCATCTGCCCAGAAATGCATCCAGCTCTTCCCTGCATCTTAGTCTATCTACTACCTGTTGAAACTTCCTCACTGTGGTAGTTATCTTCAGTCTTACTCTCCTACTCTCTGTGATCCTTACTGGCCATCTACTAGACATGACTATGACTATGACTTGATTAGGTTGTTGCTAGTGGGAGCTATGCAGGATTTGTGCTATGCTGCCTGGGGGCAGGGGCCAGGGGCCAGGGCAGGGGGTCCCCATGCTTCTTTGTAGCACTTCCCTGTTCACGTTCCCCCATTGCAAGGGCATCTAATCTTCCCCAAGAAACACCTCGCTGCCTTACCATCACTTTTGACTTAGACAGCCCTCAACATTTTAAAAAAAGATTTATTTATTGTATGTATATGAGTACACTGTAGATATCTTCAGACACACCAGAAGAGGGAATTGGATCTCATTACAGATGGTCATGAGCCACCACGTGGTTGCTGAGAATTGAGCTCAGGAAGCGCAGTCAGTGCTCTTGATTGCTGAGGCATCTCTCCAACCCCTCAACATTTTTTTTAAACTGGATTTGAAAACTACATTTATAGCATTAACCCCCCCAACCTAGTTTTATACAAGATTTGATAGTGTTCATAGAAAGGTATATGTGTAGCATTCCTGCATCTAGAGACTTGGATTTCTCTCCATAAACTTTTTTCTTTTTAAGAAAATAGTGATTGTGGTTATTATTAGGTTCAAGGGAGGTTCAGTGTCAGAAAGCTTGTCTAGGATCCTGGAGACTCTGCATTGTATCCCTATCAAGAAATGATAATATTAGTAATAATAAATGGTAACATTACACTTCTATCAACTATCATATCTAAGCTGGAGTCTGCTTCTGCTTGATTTATTACTTTTATTATTCCAACCTCTTTGCTTAGCATTAGGAACAAAGTGTTCGGATTTCTCTAGGGGATAGAATATCTTTTAGGTCTTTGAATTTGAAGGGATTGATATCCATCCAGAACAAGACATCCCAAGACCAAATTCTCAATCCATAGGAGATTTATTTGCCCCCCGAGGAACAAAGGACAGGGAATGCAAGTCAAAGACAGGTGATGGAGGATGAAGGAGAAGGGGAAAGGAACAAGGGAGAAGCAGAAGAGATCTCCATCCCGGAGGGACAAAGGACTGCCTCTGCATAGAGAGGAGACAGATGCAGCACATAGGCAAATGACAGTTTATAAAGGTAAAGGGGGAAACCCTGTGTTGGGATGAGGGGTTTAATTTTGAGTGTACAGATTAATTTGGGCAGCCAAAGGGAGGGGTTTTTCATTGCTGCACTTTCGTCATCAGCCTCAGGGGGCAGGAAGTGGCCAAATAAGGGGCTAGATCTTGGTGGCTGGCTTTAGGAATGTAATGGAATGGTTTTTTTGTTTGTTTGTTTTTGTTTTTTTTTTAGATTTTTAAATTTTTATTTATTATATGTAAGTACACTGTAGCTGTCTTCAGGCATTCCAGAAGAGGGCGCCAGATCTCATTAAGGATGGTTGCTGGGATCTGAACTTATCACCTTTGGAAGAGCAGTCGGGTGCTCTTACCCGCTGAGCCATCTCACCAGCCCCAATGGAATGGTTTTTAACAAGGAAGATGGAATGGGAGAAGGCAAGACCTGCCAGAGCCATGCCTGCCATGCTCAGCTAGGCTAGAGCCCCTCAGAATCGACCTGGCTCTGCTGAGCATTTCAGAGTGGCAATTGTCCTCTGCTCTTTCCAAAAGTGGCACATTGTTAATCTTCATAGTAAGCATATTTAGGGTCACTGATTAAAGAGCCCAAAAAAGGACAGCACCATTGCACATATATACCCTTTAGAGATTATCTGGCCAGATAGAGAGGCTTGTCCATTCATCCCAAACCACGGAGATTGCAAGTAACATTCCCTGTGGCAGGCATTTGATTCTGGGAAGTCACCAGGACAAGCAGAACAGCAGAGACCTGTAGCCACTCTCCTTATTTTAAAAATGTATCCAACTCCCGCCACATTCTGTCAGAGATTCAAGATGCATCCTCTGGGTGGAGATATTATTAGGTTCTAAGGTTATAGCAGACATGAGGATTACAATTGTTCCTAAGTTCAAAGCTTCCCGTACTCCGGATGGAGTCAAGTCCTGGAAAACAAAACAACAACAAAAACAAAACAAAACAAACAACAACAAAACACTTCAAGAGGAGAGATCGCGCTTCTCCGCTTGCAGTCCAGGAGGCAAGTCAGGGCTCCGCCAGAGCTCGGGCGTGAAGAAAACTCCAGAAAAGGCACTCGAAGTCCCTCTCGGATGAGCATCCACAATCAGATGCAAGGCTAGCAGCGCCCTTCCCACGCCGGCCGGCGCCCGCTTAAGCGCAGTGGCCGAACCCGGGAGGAGGCGGGGTCCCCGGGCGCAGCGCCCAAGTCTCTGCGCTTCCCGGTCCTCCTCCTCCGCGCCGTCACTGGCTGCATCTTTCTGCCCCAGCACAATAGAGGCTCCGCCCTCCCTCCGCGCCAGCCCCGCGGCGCCCTGAGCCAGCAGCCCTCCCTTGCCTCCTGCGCTGTAGCCACTGTCCGTCTTGCGCCCAGTCTCCGTGTGTCCCGAGCTTCCCGGCGCTAGCCTTCCACCTGAGCTCACGCTGCTGCGGCTTGCCCTCGTCGAGCCGGCGCCCTCCTCTGCTCCCTCAGTCACCTCTTTCTTGTGACCTCTCTGCACAGTCTAAGCTGCTGGGGTCTGGGAGGAGATGTTCAGGGTCTCTGGGGAGCACAGTCCTGCTCCACTCAGCCACACCCAGCTTTAGACTTTAGACGGTTCTCCAAGAAGCAACTCTTCCAGTGAAGACTCCTTCCAACCCGTCTTTGCTGAGACCCCCGACCCAAGGTGGTCTCCTTGGGGACTAAAGTCCCTACTGTCGCATCTCTCATGGCCTATCCCCTGCCATTGGTTCTCTGCTTTGCTCTGGTGGTGTCATGGGTCTGGGGGTCCACTACACCTCCCACAGACACAAGCGAGCCCCCCGACGTGCAAACAGTGGCGCCCACGGAGGATGACATTCTGCAAAACGAGGCGGACAACCAGGAGAACGTTTTATCTCAGGTAAGATGAGGAATCTCGTGCCCACCCCTCTTGTCTTGGGGGACCGCAGGGACCTGAGACTGGTCCTGCATGAAGGGTTTACGATCAGCTGTTTTTCTCTGTATTCGTAGTGAAATGGATGTTCACTTTTAATTTATCACACTATATTTCTTGTTTGGTGTTGGACGGGCTTTCTCGTAGCCCAGGCTGGCTTCTATCACTGTATAGCTGAGGCTAGCCTTGAACTTCTGGTTCCTCTTACCGCCACTTCTCAAGTGTGGAGATTCTGCCGCCCTGACTTTCGTTTTATTGGGTTGTGTTAAGGTATTGTGCTAAAAGTAAGGGCATGGGGTCACAACTGTGGAATGTTTCAGGCTTACCAAGTCAGGGGAAAGGAGAGGAAAGGAAGACTCCATTGAGAAGAAAGGTGTGTGTGTGTGTGTGTGTGTGTGTGTGTGTGTGTGTGTGTGTGATGTAATGGTTGTGAAAAGTCCCTCTTGCTTATGAGATTGCCTGTCAGAATTGGAATGTGTAAACAGGAGGGCACGTTGGAAAGGAGGCAGATGGTATAAGCCATAGGAGATGCTTTATGGCCTCAGAGGAGACGCTTGGACAGAAGCGCTAGGTGAAGACAGTGTGTGATGTGCTCCATGTGTGATGCATATGAGGGGGACCCCAGAACAGAGGGATTTATGCTAAGACCTGATGTACCGGGAGTGGAGTGTCAGTGCAGATCCACACAATTGTGGCTGATTCTCAGTGGGGGCCAAATGACCCAGGATAGTGCTGCGTGCTGTAGCATGTCCATTTATGAACTAATTCAGTCCTTAGAACACCCTGATTACCAGCCCTCTCAGAGATGAAGAGCAGAAGCTAAAAGGGAGAGCCTGGCTTCCAGCACTTTCCAGCCTGCTTCTTGGGACTGTCAGGGACACTTCTCACACTTATGTGGCACTCCTGCTTTCCAAAGCTGGCATGCTGATGTACAGTGGGCGTCTCCTTGGTCCTCGGGATGGATACTGTCCGAGAAAGGATGCTGAGCGCTTTGCCTGTACCTCCTCCAGGCCCTCAGTCTGGGTCTTCTCTCTCCATAGAGAGAGCTGTCAGCCCTACTTTGGGGTTGATCAAACGCTTGTTTCTTCTTTTAATAATTATGCTAACATATGCCCTATGCCCACCCATAACCTCACACTGACCCTTAAATAGAAAAGACTTCAGATCCCTCCCACTGGGACTTTGGAAAACCATAAACAAAAGCTTGCCTGAAACCGGAGCCCCCTGAAGGGAAGGAACCCATCCATCCAGGGTTCTGAGGAGGACTGAGTAGGAATCTAGGCAGTTTCAGAAAGGAGCCGGGAACGATTTACTATCAACGTGAGGAGACTGGCTGCTTACGTCACCCCGAGCTACCTACACCTCCTGCTTCCACTGGTGGAGTCTATATTTCACAACAATCCTAAAGCAAACATTAGCTTTAGAAGAAACCCAACCGTCTCAAGGAAAACATTACATGCCTTCTTCCCGCAGACAGCAAGGAACATTTGCAGGCTCCGAGCTTACCCACCCGCTGCCATCATTAGTCAAACGAAGGAGCCCCTCTGCCTGGTTATGGTGGGAGCCTTAGCTTTGGGGATGAGTTCATGGGGCTTATGGGTGAGGGTTGGGGGACTTTTCTTCCAGGGTAGGAACAGCAGAGAGCCCACATGGGGAGCCTGGGAAGAGCATGTACCCAGAAGGAAATGTTTAACATTGTAGACGCAGCAAGCACAGCTAGTTTTGTTCTGGTTTTGGCCTGGGGTTTTGGTTCAGGAGCCAAAGGAACTCTTAGACTATGTAAACGTTACCGACTCCTGGACCTGTTTTCTTTCTGCCTCTACCAGCTCTTTCTGTCAATCTAATCCATCCTTGAAGGTTCACATCAAATACCACCTCCTCCAAGAAGTCCTCCCAAGATCCCCGGTGGAGCCTCAGCTCCTAGCACAAGTGTTATCCCAGCTCTTCAGGGGCATGTAGCATTGTCTAGTCTGGGTGGCTTATTTACTGTGGTCTCCTTGGGAACAGGGTCTCTGCCTGGCCATCACTACCACTCAGTGAACTTTGTACTGGTGTGAGGAGGTACTCTGTAAGTCATGAATGAATGAATGAATGAATGAAGCCCATAGTCCTCACAGTCAAAGACCAGTTTTCTGATCCCTCTTTCAACTCTGTCTCTATTTCTAATATAAACCTGGATTGGAGCTGAGGGGCAGGGCTATTGAAAGAACGAGGTTTGGTTTTTGTTGTTGTTGTTTGTTTTGTTTTGTTTTTCTTCTTTTAATGCTAAAAAGTTAAGGCCCTGCTGTGAAATATTCATCTTTTCAAGGCCTTCTTGCTAGCAGAACCCTGAGTGCGTTTGAGAAAATGTCTGTGTCAGCGAATTATGATCGATGACTTGTTCTCTCCACGGCTCCGGGCCGAATGAAGTCTCTGGGTAGGGCAACACATTTGACAAAAATGACATGACCGCGTCCTGGAGGAGCATGCGTTTGCATACCTCCAGCTCAGTCTCTCTGTGTGTGTGTGTCTAGCTGCTGGGAGACTATGACAAGGTCAAGGCTGTGTCTGAAGGCTCTGACTGTCAGTGCAAGTGTGTGGTGAGACCGCTGGGCAGAGATGCCTGCCAGAGGATCAACCAGGGGGCTTCCAGGAAGGAAGACTTCTACACTGTGGAAACCATCACCTCGGGCTCATCCTGTAAGTGCGCTTGCGTTGCCCCTCCGTCTGCCGTCAATCCCTGTGAGGGAGACTTCAGGCTCCAGAAGCTTCGGGAGGCTGACAGCCGAGATTTGAAGGTAGGAACTGGTATGAGGAGGTTCGTGGGGTGAGAGGGTACCTCGGGGACCTAGGAAACTACAGACTCGCAGCTGGGCAAGGAAAGCCTTTGAAGAGGGCCAGTCAGTCTTCAGCGTGGATCTGAGGCTGATGTAACAAACTTTCAGCTCTGAAGTCAGTAAGAGACTGGTTGTCAGGGGTGGGGGGAGCAATTTATGCCCTATGCCAAAGGAACCAGAGAGGCCAGGCCTAGGAGGAGCTGCCAGGACCATCTGGCTAAAAGAACTCAGTGTTCTCCAGGAAAATCACTGTCACAATTCTCTGTCAGTCTACCATGTACATAGAAGCTGTAAGACTCAAAGAGCAATGGACGAGCCCTCTAGTTCTGGCACCATCACTGGAATGACCTGTGGGACGCTTGCAGTGTGGGACGCTCGCAGTGTGGGATGCTCGCAGTGTGGGATGCTTGCAGTGTGGGATGCTCACAGTGTGGGATGCTCGCAGTCTGGGATGCTCGAGGTGTGGGATGCTCACAGTGTGGGATGCTCACAGTGTGGGATGCTCGCGGTGTGAGACGCTCAGACTGACTTGTGTGCCAGTCAAAGCTGCGTGATCCTCCTTCACTTCTCTGAGCTCAGTCTCCTTGAGTACAATATGGAGGGCCCTGGAGGGTCTGAGAACATTGATGGATGGCACTTACTGAGTAGATCAAGGGAGATAGCTATGGCTTCTGCTGGTACCCACAATGGCAGCCACTGATTGCTCTTTAAGCAGAGAAGTGTTCAACAGGACAAGAGATGTCCCAGGTTTGGCCACGTGTCTCAAAGTGGTAGCTCTGTAGAGCTACTTTCTGAACCCAGAGCCAGAGTCATTCAGCTCTAAGGTTAGAATCTGGGAGATTCCTAGGACCACACCAGGCAAAATTTCTACTTAGGAATCAGAAAAATCATAGTAACCAGCTGTGGGATCCCTGCGGTGAAAAGGAGACCCTCTAAACGTTGAGTGTTTCAGTGTGGAGTTCTTCACTTGGAAGCAAATCAAGGAGGTGGATGGAAAGCAGAAATGACAGAGACATAACCCAGCATCTCCCAGGCTCAGGTCTTTGGTAGGAAGGCTCTTTTATGCATCTTGTCTGCACTTTAGTCTGAGCTCTGCCAGCCCTGGATACTGCCAGAGCCTAGACTAAAAGGGGAAGGTAGTATTTGGAAGAGACAAGAAGGCTGCATGCCCTGGGGCAGGTTACTACCTCAAACATGGGCCACTGGGCTGGCTCTATTCCAGAATCAGTTTAGGTTTTTGTTTGTTTGTTTTTGTTTGTTTGTTTTGTTCT
Source organism: Mus minutoides (assembly GCA_902729485.2). NCBI lineage: Eukaryota > Metazoa > Chordata > Mammalia > Rodentia > Muridae > Mus > Mus minutoides. The sequence continues at coordinate 51,456 of LR749675.1, read as the reverse complement.
GAGAAGACTGTGGGAGCCTTTCAAGGTCTTTAGCCTAGGATAAAGTTAAGGGTTTCAGAAGCGTGCCCCCAAGGTGTTGACATTTGCAGCTGCTATGCTGAGAATTATGGATCTGATACAGATCTTGAGAGAACAGAGGTAAAACGGCCCTGAAGGAGCTTAGAGTTTGGTAAGAAAGGCTGACCTGTTTTGTAATGGACACTAATAGCTCATGAAAGTAGCTAGACCTCTGGTCCACTTGTTCATGGAAGGTCATCTAATTGTCTTATTTTGAAAGCAGAATACCACAGCTGGGGACTGTCTAAGTCCTTCCCTACCCTGATATGCTTCTAAGGACACCTCTCAATTCCTGGCTAGTGGATTCCCTGTAGAGACTCTGACATGGGCATCTGAAAGGAAACTTCCTCCTTGGGGCTCTGTTGGCCCTAACCTTGATCTAACTAACCCTCTGTTCTTGCTTCTTAGCTGTCTACAATTATAGACATGTTGGAAGGTGCTTTCTATGGCCTGGACCTCCTAAAGCTGCATTCGGTTACTACTAAACTCGTGGGGCGAGTGGATAAACTGGAAGAGGTAAGGAAGAGTCCAGTCTTGTTATCTCTCTTGAAATCGAACCCCCAAAGGATATAATTCTTTACTGTTCCTTATTCAGCCCTACTGGAAGAAGTCCACAGACTGGTGCTTTTGACTGGCATCTAGCTCTTGTGCCCAAACAGTTGCTGCTTCAAGCACAAACATCAGCTTTGGAGTGTTACTTAAAGTCGGTGGTTCTCAGCCTTCTTAACTCTGTGACCCTTTAACACAGTTCCTCACGTTGTGGTGACTCTCAACCACAAAATTATTTTCTTTGCTACTTCATAACTGTAATTTCACTACTGTTATGAATCATAATATAAATATCTGATATCTAGGATATCTGATAAGTGACCCCTGTGAAAGGGTTGTTTGACACTCACGCCCAAAGAGGTTTCAACCACAGGCTGAGAACCATTACTTTAAGTGATGGATTTAATAATGAAATGACCACAAGCAGATCAATATTCCTCACGGAGCACATAGGTTTTGAGAGTTCTATCATGGCAAATCTGAGGTTCTTTCCTGAATGATGGATAGATATGAGAAAGGAAGGATCTCTAATTTATGCAGAAAGAACAGCAGACTCGGGCTTAGCAGAGCGAGTTAGACTGTCTGCCACTACCAAGTAGCTATACCCCACCCCACTCATGATATCCTGCCCACTCTGTATGGTTGTCCAGGGGACAAAAGGCACACTGGCCATGGTGGAATGACTTCAAAACTCATTAAACACAGCATCTGGATTAGAACCAAAGAGAGATGAAGATAAACATTCCCACAATGCACTGATAGGAATACTGGGCCAGAGAAGATGAACCACAGCATTCATCATTAGCTAGCTCACAGTCCCTTCACTCTGAAAAGGTATCCCCAGAGAGGCCTGTGAGACTGCGAGATAGCTTAGGTGGTTAAAGGTGCTTGATGCCTGCCGCCTCTTTATCTGAGTTTAATCCCCGCCCCCCCCCCACACACACACAGGAACAGTGGTGGGGGTGGGAGGAAGAGAGAGAGATTTTTAATTTCCCAAAAGCCAGTCATGGTAGCCCATGCCTGTAATGGGGGCATCACTTGGGAAACAGAGGCAGGAGGATCATACATTCAAAGCTGGCTTGATCTCCATACCAAGACTTGTCTCAAAACACTTTCCCAAAAAGTTAACCCAGGTTCTCTTGCCACCACCTGTAGGTTTACACTCTTCCATGCCAAGTGTGCTACAGAGGGTCCCGGGTCTGCAACTGGGGGTCCAAGGTCTGTAACCTGGATCTGCAAACAGGGTGAGGCAGCCACACACTGACTGCATCACACCTTCTACTCTGCCCTCTCACCAGAGGGACTGTCTGGAGAGGCAGATAGCTAGAATGTTGAGACAGATTGCTCATTACCATCTCGCTCAAAACAGAATCCATGCCGGGGCAGCACCCTCCCCATGGTAACTGCTTCCTTATCCTCTCAGATGGGGTGTTTCTGAAGAGATCTGACCAGAGTCCAGAGCTTGGAAGCACCCTGTTCCCAGAGTCCCCTAGAACTGCCCAAATATGGGATGTCCCTTTAAGAAAACCGATTGACGGCCACCTCTTCTACTTTTATTTGACCTTGACAGCCACATAGTTTCCATTCCTTCTAGCAAGCTCAGCTTGGGAAAGATAGCTTTGTGAGAGGACACTAGAGGCCAAGGTCAGACACCCAGCCCCAGAGGCAGCCAGTGGGATGGACTCTGCAGAACAGCCAAGCCCATTCCTGGCTCCCGCTGCTGCCACAGACCAGACCCTCCTCTGGCCAAGGTTAGAAATGGGACGAGTCTGGTGCAGTACAATGTCCCGGCAGGGTGGCACTGAGTCACTCTGGGGTCTTGTCTCAATCGCCATAGTGACAAGACTATATATCTCTTTTCAAACCTCGCCTGTTTAGTAGCCAGCGCTGGACTTTTATAATAATAATCCCTGTATTTACACAGCATTTTGCAGGTTTTTTTTTAACATTCCATATACATTTAGTGATTTGTTTCTGTGAGCTGGGCAGGATGTGAGACCTCAGGAAATTCCATGGCTTGCCTGAAATCATGAAAAAAAAGAAGCCCAGGGCTGGGTTCTGGTTCAGGCCTTTCTGGGTCTGGTCCAGGGCTCTTTCTAATCAATCTCAGAAGTCCTTCGAATCCTTGTTGTCAGCCCTGTAGGCATCAGTTTTTCCTAACCAGAGTTTAAAAACAATAGTTCTTCCAAGGGAGTTTCTAGGCAGGACTGTGGCCATACCCCATATGCATGGAGGTCCGGCTCCGTGGAGCCTTCCCTAAACCAGACAATCTCAGGCGATAGGTCACTGTGCTGACAGGAGTCTTTTGACCCATGACGTGAGGCACTGTATGTTAGATTGAAGTGGAATCGGGCTTGTGCAGCCTGTCTGTCTGGGCTATGCAGTAATTGAAAAGGCAGAATGTTGGGTAAATGGAAAAAACACTCCTTCTCTCCAGCCCGGCCAGCTCTGTGGGCGGAATGGAAGTACAATTCTGATCCCACTCCTCCTCGCAGAGTCTTCAGTCCCAAGGGGATCTCTCTGGAGGTCAGATAAGACTAAAAGAAGTCAGGTTGGAGGGGCCGTTCTCTCAGAGTAAGGTGGCTCCTTGGCTGGGAGAGTGGGCACATGTGTGCACATCTGTCTCCAGCATAGAGGAGACTGTAGGTATGGAAACCTCATTTGCAGATGAAAGAGGAAGGAAGAAGAGAGAAGTGAACCCTGGTTCAGAGCCTCCCCACTCTCAGGAAAATCCTCCCTGGCAGCGCTGCCTGAGGTCCGAGTTTAACCTTTTATTTTAAGTGATGGGGAAAAAAATACATGCTTAGGTAAATGCACAATGAACATACAGCTTGACAGCTCACTAGAATGAGAACTTCTGAGGACCCACCATCCAGCTGAAGACATGGTGATGTCAGCACATACCCACAACCCCCTGCGAATTCCCAGGGTCTCTCCAAGGGCAGCTTGATCATCTTCCTTGTTTTCTTTCTCCTTTAAAAAAAATGTTCTTTTAAAGATTTATTTATTCCATTTTCTTTTATGTGTTTGAGTGTTTGCCTGCATGAATGTATATGTACCGACTGCCTGCCTGGTAAGTCAGAAGAGGGCATCAGATCCCCTTGAACTAGAGTTACAGATGGTTGTGAGCCACAATGTGGTTGCTGGGAACTGAAACCCTGTCCAGTGCTCTTAGCCATGGATCCATCTCTCCAGCGCCCTCCTTGCTTTTCTGTATAGGTTTCTTCTCTAAGGATGAGTCCTCAAGTATGATAGTTTCATCTACGTTTGAACTTCAATTATATAGAATCCTACAGAACACGTGCGGCTTCATGAATGCGTATGTGTTGAGCTGCTATCACTCAATTTCACATTTTTAACATTTAACTGTTGCTTTTGTATCTTATGATCCACTCATTTTTATCCCTGTGTACTGTTTTATTATATGGATATATTGCAATTTTTCTATCCATTTGGTGATGGTAGACATGCGATTTATTTCCAGATTCATATTCAGAATAGCCCAGGAGCACCGCTGTGTATGAATAGCCTTGCACACATAACCTGGCACATGATTGCTTACAGCTTTTGTTGCATAGGACAAGTAATGGAGTGAATGGCTCATTAGTTAGCTTAGACCAGTGGTTCTCAACCTTCCTGATGCTGTGTGACCCTTTAATACAGTTCCTCAGGTTGTGGTGACACCCCCCCCCCAGCCATAAGATATTTTTACTTCATAACTGTCATTTTGCTACTTTTACAAATCATAATGCCAATATCCTAGATGCAGGATATCTGATATGCAACCCAAGCGGTTGTGACCCACAGGTGGAGAACTGCTGTCTCAGACTTTAAAGGAATGTTGTCAAGCAGTCTTCTCAAGTGAGTACAAGTTTATACTGCCTCAAGCAGATATGGACCTTCACCAGCACTTGAAAATGTCAGGCTTTCTATTTGGGGGAGGGGGGACATACTGTAGTGAAACCATTTTATTAAGTTCCAAAATCTGAGCCCCCAAACACCTTTCCTATTCACTTCGAGGAGGCCTGAAACGTGCACCCTGCTTCTAAAGCCAGTCCATCAAGAAGAAACAGCCAAACATCTTCAACATGGCAGTCTCATGCTGCCCCGCTTCTACCGATGGCTGGGGAGGGGAGGAGAATTCAGACACGATGATGGGGGAGTTGGATTTGAAAGGTAGCCAGACATGGGACATATATACCAGGAGAGATGCGAATTGGAAGTTCGGGAGGGAAACCTATAGCTCCCAAAGACAAGAAGAAACCCCATCCATTCCATACAGACCTGGGTGGCACGGACTCAGAGTAAGAAAAGATTTTCATCCTGAGCTACAGGTGTACCAAGGACACAGGGACTTACAGGCTGCCTAAGCCTGAAAATGGATTCTAAAGGCTCAGGATCTGAAGCATGGGCTGTGGCATCTAGGGCAGCATACTGGTCCCAGGATCCGACGTATTCACAGGCAGAGAACATAGTGGAGGGGAAATGGTTGAGAAAACCAGCTCTCTTGTGGAGGCTCTATGGGATAAGATTTCCATAAAATATGCAAATCTTTGTGGAGTCCCCCCCCCACACACACCAAAATGCAGGACACCTATAAATGCTTTTGTGTAAGTATTTAAATATGCCTGTCTATCATTGTGTATATACATTTCTATATGTGTGATTCTATATCCCATACTTGCAAAACACATGATGTAAGCTGTGCTCACTTGTAATCCCAGTCTCTCGGTGCTGGTGGCGAGATGATTCAAGTATTCAAGTATTGCTATAGGGAGTTCAAAGCCAGCCTAGTTAACCTAAGACACCATCTCAAACAACAGCACAGAAACAAAACCAAATACATGCGTGCCTACGTGTTTTCGAAGCACAATTTCTGTAGCTGAGCTCTCCCTTCCTGGTATGTGGCTTTTCCTTTGACCTTGTGCACAGATGAGCGGGGGTGGGGGTGGGGGGCGGCATTGGGGAGCATTTTCTCCAGATACTATTGCCTCCGAGGAAGGTTAAAAGTCTCGGACGGGTTTTCCAGGTGCAGAATTAGTTCTCTTCCTAGGATACCCTTGCTCAGGCATTGATGCCATTCTCCCCCAAATCTGAAGATCTGTTGGCTTCTGTGTTTCTGGCTCAGAAGGCAACATCAGAGGAACACTCCTTACTGGGTGGGTGGGGGGCTATATATTTGCACCAACGAATAGGAAAATGTAATTTTCACCTGTGCAAAGCTGGTAGTGAGTTAGGGAAACTGTTGCTTTCCAAGTGACCCTCTCACCTTGGCTCCCATCCATCCAAACATCCCAAGCGCTCACTCTCCCGATCAAAACCGCCTCTTCAGAAGGGCTCTCTGTAGTCTTCTCTCCCTTGTGGCTGCCTTAAGTGTGGCTTTGGAGAGGAAGGTCCGTCCCGTCTCCAGCAGAGCACACTCTGCAAAGGCAGAGGGTCAGTGATGTTTTCAATATACATTTCAGCTTTCCTTAATTCAATTTACATCTTAATATGAGTTCAAGCCAACGTCTCACCTCTCCTGGGATTATATATGCTTCAAATCTAATTTGCTACTGTGGAATGCAAGCCTTAGTTCTTGGCTAAAGGTATAGGAGTCAGCCTCCCATCTGTTGGCTTGGGAACAGCCCATGGCAGCCAGGACATAAGGGAGCATATGGCTTGGTTTGGGGGTGTCTGAGGCTTCTGACTAACATAGAAATTCATCTCCGGGGATCTGGGACTTATCTGGTCTGACTCCCTTTCCAAGTTTGGGATCTCCTGAGGGCAGCTGGGTAGTCGTGTTCTTTGTTCCCCAGTCCTGGCCCAGCAGCACCTGATACACACAGGATGCTCAGCAGCTGTTTAGTCTGGGGGAGGGATTCAGAGTAGCAGCTGGTGGCTCCCTTACCGTGGTCTGCCTGCTCCGCCAGCTGTGGTCAGAGGGAGTGGGCCACTGCCTCTCCGTCCTGCCATCAGGAGCACCAGCTGCTCCCAGCTGCTCTTCCCACTCACTCCAGCTCCCTCGGTAAGAGCTGGGAGACAGCTGTCAGCTGGGGTGGCTGTCCCTGGCCATCTGTTCTGGGTTGTAACCCCCGAGGGCTTAGAAGGGGCGGAGACAATTCACCCCAACACATGTGTGCAATACTGTTGTAAGACCACTTCAAGCTGGCTATCATCAGTACTTGAGCCTGGTGTGCACCTAGCCATATCTTCCAGGTAGCCTGCTGCATGTCTTGGGAGCAACGTTTGGCCTACATGTAGCCTGGCCCAGCTGCATCCACCAAGCATCTTATGTATCCCAGGGTTCCTTCTTTCCTGTCTGCCTCAGCCATACCAACCATAGCTCTTCTTTTCTTTCACATCTGCGCATCTGCTTCTATGACTGTAAGGGCCATTCAGCATCACCCATACATCTCCAGGCCTGTTTCACCCCAAGCACTAAGGGACACACAACCCTTTGTCTGTTCTCTGTAGCAAGCCTGGGTGCGGTGGGTGCCTTCATTCTTCCTCCAGATGACCTGGGGAAGCATCATTGACAGCTTAGTTACATAGCCTGGCTGGGAACTCCAGAGCCTTTCTCCCCAAAACCTCTTCTTGGTTCTGGTTAGAAAGGCAAGACCATAGAGAGATGCCAGAGCTCTGCCGCCTTTCTCCCTGCTTCTAACAGTTTTGTCCTAAGCAAGGCATCTATGGTACTTTCTGTCTCTCCTTACCATGCCCACCCTCGTCCAATAGCTATGAAAGTTCAAGGTAGAATTTGCACCCCAAGGACACTCTTTCCCGATGTCCACCAGTGTGAGGATTTGGGTGCACTGACCTCACCAAAGTCAGTGTTTGCTGACCAACTACTGAGCTGTGTGCTCAGGAACGTCCGTGCCGAGCCCAGCTCCACCTGTGTGTTGTTTCTGCGTTGCTTACGGACTCTGCCCACCTCACAGGCTCTCTTCCTCTGCTCTTTGTACCTCTAGCCACAGCTAGCACTGGTACCTTTACCCATTTGATCGCATGGGCTTGCTCTTAGCTGATAGTCTGCCAAACCTAACTGCATGTCTCTCTAGCACGTGGCACTTCTTCAGTGAACACTCCCCAGTTCCCTAGCTCTGCCTAGTCTAGGGACTCATAGCCAAGCGTCCAGATCTTTAATTGTGATCAGCCTTCTGTTCCAGGCCTCTGGGATGCCTGCTCTTTCAATTCCCTCCCCCACCCTCCACTTAATGGTGCCAGGATCCTTGGCAGGGACCATGTAGTGTGCTGGCTTAAGCCAGATAGGCACCCTTCTCTCTGTCTTCAATATACTCTCCGTGAGGTGAGTTATATACATCGTAAATGTCATGGTCCCAGCTGTCCCAGAGGGGAAGAGCTCAAGGCATGAGATCATGCAGTTCACTTATTTGCCAGGGTAGGATCCTAAGCACTTGGAGTGGGTAAATGCCACGCCCCACACCTCCAAGAAGTGCCCCACAAAAGGCCCTTGGTGTGAGGACGGGAGAGCCTTAGGGAGGGCCAGCAGCCATGCATGGGAGGTGTCTGAGTAGAGGTAGCCACAAAGGGGTGGCTGCTGCTCCTGCCTTGGGGACATCAGCTGGCTCAGCCCAACAGGCTGTTGGGGGTGGGAGGGGTGATGCCACCTCCAGCCAAATGTTTATTCAGGCGGCCACCAGGCTTTGCTGTTCCCACGAGGGAAATTCATTATACAGCACCTCTGGGTTTTCAGAGCTGGCCTGCCTCAAACCCTCCTCTGTGGAAATCCTAAATAATGGCCTTGCTGAAATCAGAAAGGAGGTTGAAGACTATAAATCAGTGGGCAGCAAACCCCTGAGACCCCGGTGGGCAGGAGGGAGGAGTTGCACCTGTGGGCTGCTGTGACCGCCCAGAGAGTACTGCGCTGAAGCCCATGCTCAAGGGTGTCAGAAACGGGGGGGGGGGGGGGGGGGGGGCTGCTTTTCACATAATGAAGATACTCAAGCCCACTTGCCCCACCAGCCTGAGCTCTCCAAGAGAGTAGCACGTTGGGTGGAGTTCTGGGGCTGAGAAAGCAGCTCAGCACCCTGGGAGTGTTGTCCCTGCCCTCGGTGGGGAGTCAGTACTGGCTTCTGTCTGTTACGTTACATTGTGTCTGCCCAGTTCTGTTCTCTGCTCAGGTTTGCTCATTGTTTGATCTGTTGCCTACTTTCCCCTCACTGAAGGTGATCTTCCCCTGCGTGGGTTCCTCACAGGTCTTACTCACTGAGCCGCCTCACACGGCACTCAGCATCCATGCACTAACAAAGACATTACACAGCTGTCTCTGCACTGCTGGGCTTTCTGTCTTAGGATAAGAAGCCCCCGGCAGGAGCAGCTACTCTATGCTGGTTATTATGGAGTCCAGAGACCAGGGACCTTTCCGCTCACCCAGGATGACCTTGACTGGAACAAACAGCTTGGTCCCCACTTCCGTTCACTCCTTCTAGGGCTACCTGGAGCTTCTTTTTAAGGCAGCATTCATTCCTCAGACTCCCAGACGGACCCAGCACACCTGGAGATTTTGGGGGGGAAATGCAAGTTCTTGTTCTGCAGGTCTGGGAAGGGCCTGGGGAGTTTGCATTTTTGACAAGCTCCTGCATGGTGCGGATGGTGCAGGGAGCATCTGTGGGAGCCCAGCATCCTGAGTCGCTCAGCGGATGCATGAATGTAAGACCTTTTGTGCACCTGAAAGCAAACTGTAAGGCTCTGGCATCTTTAAAGTGCTTGGTACTGCTGAGGGCTGGCTGGACTGGTTGGGAACCGTCAGTGGTCCAGTTAGTGAACTTCAGGAGCAACAGCCAGCAGGCTAGTGATGAGTCAGCTCTGCCACTTTTTATTTATTATTATTGTGTGTGTCCTAAGTGTATGTATGCCGCAGCACGCATGTAGAAGACAACTTCGTGGTGTTGGTTCTCTTCTTCTGACTTTCTGTGGGCTCTGAGAATTGAACTTATATCTCCGGGCTTTTGGAACAAGTATCTTTTGCTCTCAGGCTGTCCTCCTAGCCCTCTGCCAGTATTTTAAAATGACAGTTACCAAATCCCATCCAACAGTGATTCTACAAACAGTAGCGACCTAGTATTTCCTTATGCATTCTGATGTATCAAATTCAATCCTCATAATCATGCATAGGGGATGGGCCAGTAATGTCAACTTTTTATTGATGGGAAATGGATATGGGTGGAGTTTAAATGATTTGCCTCAGATCACAGAGCTGGGGATAGCAGCAGTGGGGTGTGAGCTGAACACCCTCCCCCTTACCTATGGTTTTAACCACTGTGGCTCTGAAAGCTTGTCAGGAGAGACCCCACACACTCACTCAGAGTGAGTTCTCCAAACGAGACCCTTTCTCATAGACTGTAACTTCCACAGCTGACGCTGTGCAATCCAGAGAGTCTGGCTTGGGCTAAGCACCAGAGAACACGGTGAGCCGTTTGAGGGCTCAAGATGGGATGGCCCTAGGATGCTGTGCTGACCATTTTGGAGCCTGGAAAATTTAACAAGAATCTACTGGGCTTCCCGGGCAGCCCTCATAGGAGCACTGGAGCCACAGTGTCTGGGTGTCACCGTCTTCTTGGATATATGAACATCACCTTGGCTCTGAGCCACCAGGCTCCCTTCTAGGACATTAGTAGCACCATTACCAGGCTTCAGGACTGTGCCTGGAAATGTCTGAGCTTTTGCACGTCCCATGTCTGGTTAAAGGTGGAGAGCAATACATCTCCTCATTTACTTGATTTCTTTCTCTACTAATCTTACCAATTTCAGAAACAGTGCCCAAAGGTGAACACATCCGACGTCTGATTGTCATTGATTGTGCATGCATGTGGTTGTGAAACTGGGTATTGAACCGAGGACCTCACACACGCTAGGCAAATGCTGTACTACGGGCTGCATCCTCAGCTCTTTTTGTGTCTTATATTTTGACAGTAAGTTGCCAAGGCTGGCCGTTAGCCTGCTCTGTATCCCAGGCTAGCTTCAAGCTTGTAGTATTTTGTTGCAGCCCTATTATTATTATTATTATTAATTATTAAATTTATTTATTTATTCCCTTTACAACACAATATCAGCCCTTCCTCCCCTTCCAGTACCCCCTCATGCAAGTCCCTCCCCTCCATTCTCCTCCCCTTTCTCTTTTGAGAAGTGAAAGTCCTGCTCTGGGTGTCAAACACCTCCCCCTCCCACGGCACATCCTCTCCCACTGAGGCCCAGACAAGGCTGTCCATTTAGGGGCTCTGGATCCACAGCAGGCAGGCAACAGGCTTAGGGTCAGGCCCTGCTCCAGCTGTTTGGGGGACCCGCATGAAGACCAAGCTGCTCATCTGCTGTGTATGTGCAGAGGAACTAGGTCCAGCCCATGTATGTTCTTTGGTTGGTGGTTCAGCCTCTGGGAGCCCCAAGGGTCCAGGTTAGCTGACTCTGTTGGTCTCCTGTGGAGTCCCTGTTCTCTTCGTTGTTGCAGCCTTCGGTGGGGCTGGGAATGTAGGCTTGAGCCACCAGTCCTGGTTACACAGAACATTTGATTGTATTTATTTTCAGAGCTGAAGATGGAACCCAGGGATTTATGAAACACAGAAAAGGCTTCTCAACCACTGAGCTACATCCTCAACATTGTCTTAAATTTATTTATTTATTTATTTATTTATTTATTTATTTATTTATTAATTATGCATGAGGGTATGCACAGGTACTCTCATGTACTACCACACATGTGCACATGTTTCAGCATGCATGTGGAGGTCGGAGGACAACATAACAGTGGTTGGTTTTCTGCTTCCACCATGTCCCAGAATTGAACCCAGGTCATCAGCAAGCAAGATTTTGTTGTTGTTGTTGTTGTTGTTGTTGTTGAGTTATGTTGTTATCTCTACAACAACATTTTAAAGGGTTTTACTTCTATTATTTTTAATTATGTGCGTGTCAGTGTGTCTATGTGTGGATGTGTACACGTGAATACAGATAGTCAGAGGTGACAGCTTCCCATGGGGTTGTAGTTACAGGGAGTTGAGAGCCTCGAAATAATACAGAATACAGAGTAGCCCAGTGTGGGTGCTGGGAACTGAACTCAGGTTCTCCACAAAAGCCCCGGCAGAACATTTTAGATACTCATGGAACCCTTAGTGTAGGTCCACAGTTGAACAACCCTGGGGCTCTATGGAGTCACTCTCTCTAAAATTAACTACAGGAAAGAGGGAGTCTCTGTGACTCAGATTCCACCTATGCCCACCTTCTGCAGTTCTTCCCTCCCACCCTGCCTAACATGTTCTTCTTTCTTTCTTTCTTTCTTTCTTTCTTTCTTTCTTTCTTTCTTTCTTTCTTCCTTCCTTCCTCCCTCCCTCCCTCCCTCCCTCCCTCTCTCTCTCTCTCTCTCTCTCTCTCTCTCTTTCTTTCTTTCTTTCTTTCTTTCTTTCTTTCTTTCCTTTTTTTTTTTTTAAGATTTTTGAAGGTGTATTTATATAAGTACACTGTAGCTGTTTTCAGACACACCAGAAGAGGGCATCAGATCCTATTACAGATGGTTTTGAGCCACCATGTGGTTGCTGGGAATTGAACTCAGGTCCTCTGGAGGAGCGGTCAGTGCTCTTAACCACTGAGCCACCTCTCCAGTCCTCACACTCCCCCTTGCATGGATGTTCTGACTGTCATGTCCAACGTGTAGAGAATCTGCAGCAGTGTCTCTCCTCAATGACAACAGCCATCTCCGAGACGAGGACTCCAGAGGGACATTTGGAGCCTCTCCTGCCCCCTCTGTGCCAGCTGACCAAGACGCAGCTTTGACTCTTCCTGGTGTGAACCAGGGGTAGCGCGCTGGCAACCACCAACATGGGGTCATTTCGGGCAGCTGTCCTTATGCACAGATAGGAACGTTTGAGGTCAGCCTGTTCATTTTCTACGTGAATGAAGCCAAAGAGGCACGGGTGAGTGGTTGGTGCCTGTAGACAAGCCAAGTAAGTGTAGTCCTTTAAAATCACCCCAACACCCTTCTTTCATATACGGGATGACTGATTCACCTGAGCAAGCGAATGGAACCGCTGGCATCATTCTCCATCACTTGGTAGGAACACCATATACAAAGAACCAAGAAGGAGCTGGGTGCCCTGGCCATGGCCGTGGTATTAGTAGGGAAGCTATGATAGTCTGGGTATTTCTAGCAGTTGGGTATCTGGAAACGCTGCCTGTCACTGGTTCCCAGGACAGGGCCAGGCACATGTATGGGCCCTGATCTTTTCTTGGCTCCATCCTCTGAGCCATCCCCACATCTATATATACATCACCCACTCTTAGCTTATCCCCATGTCCTACCTCCATTCTCTGACCCATCTCTGTGGCTACAATTCTCCATTCTCCAAGCCATCCTCCCTCTGAATATTTCATGGTTGCTAGTTACCTGTTGTCGTCTTCAAAACATTTCAACTTAACCCCTTCTCAAAAACTCTTTTCTCCTTCAGGAAGTCTCTAAGAACCTCACCAAGGAGAATGAGCAAATCAAAGAGGACGTGGAAGAAATCCGAACGGAGCTGAACAAGCGAGGCAGGGAGAACTGCTCTGACAACACCCTAGAGAGCATGCCAGACATCCGCTCAGCCCTGCAGAGGGATGCGGCCGCAGCCTACGCCCACCCAGAGGTATGGCCCCATCTTGCCAAGGCATCTCCTGGGCTTGGAAGTGTGAGATCATCTTGAGGAAGAGCTCCTCAGGGCTGAGTCCTTTCAAGGCCAGGGTCTCAGTTCTGTGTAACAGCCCCATAGGTGTGATGGGTAGGGCTTGGCCCAGCTTCACCCAAAATGGACAGCCAGGGAAGTTCAGTGAGTAAGGGTGGAAGTTGGTACTCAAATCTGGGTCTGCCGAGCCTTGGTACTGTTCTCACGCTATCCCATGTGCTCTCTTGAGCATCCCTTATAGGACACACATGGGACCATCTACGTTTGCATCTCTCCTAGCATCATTATGAACACCACATTTCTCTCTCTCTTGGAAATGCCTCAGCTTGCAGACAATAAATGATATGGTCTCCCTATTTATAAGGCCTTGTTAGTCACCTTTCTCACTGTCTGGTTATGACTGCAGTTCTGGAAAGCAGGCCAGACACAGGTCATTATCCCCATCTTCCAGATGGATACAGATCCTGGATCAGCTGGAAAGTAGTAGCAGAACATTTCAACCCCTGTTCCTTCCACCGACTTGTGTCCCTACTACAAAGCTAGTCCTGTATAAGATGGCTAATATAGTGTTGAGTCATGCCACAAGACCTGCTTGCATAGAAAGATCTCTTCATTTGGTGACTTTCTCCTAAAAATTACTAGCTGGTCTTGGTGGTACACATCTTTAATCCCAACACTTGGGAGACAGAGGCAATTAGATCTGTGTGAGTTTGAGGCCAGCGTGGTTTACATAGTGAATTCCAGGACAGACAGGGCTATGTAATGATGATGATGATGATGGGTATGTGTTGGGCAGAGCCTAGGTTAGTTAGAGATTGGGCTGGTTCTTCTGTGTGCTATGATATATAAAAGGTTGTGGAGTCTGTTTCTCGGCTTTCTGCTACTATAACAAATTACCTGAGATAATCAACTAAAAAAGAGGAATGGTCAAAAGACTTGATTTTAGAAGTTTCAGCTCACTGTCATTACTTTGGGTGGGGAGTATGTGCTAAATCTCTGCCAGTCACCCCAGGGCATAGCGAAGCAAAGGAGAAGGGGCCAGGGCACTATGACCTAACTTCTCCCACTAAGCCCCATGTCTTAAAGCTTGCACTATCTCATAGTACCACAAACTAGACACCAAGCCTTCAATAAATAGACTTAAGATCCAAATTATAGCAGGTCACATTGCTTTGTGGGACTCTGTTGCCTGGGTCATCGTAAATGTGGGTAGAGAGGATGGAAGGCTTTGTGTGTAGGCTCGGAACTCTTGTTGTTTGGTTAGTTGATGGGTGTCATCTCTCCTGGACTAGCTTCAAACTGGCTATGTAGTCAAAGATGGCCTTGAACTACTGATTCTCCTGCCTCAAAGTCCCAGGTGCTGGGATTACAAGTGTGTACTACCATGCCTGGTCTATGCGGTGCTAGGGACTAAGCCCAAGATTTTGGGCAAGATAATCACTCTATAAACCAAATTCCATTGCCGGCTTACAGGCTCAGAAATCTTGGGTAAAGCAACTCATTATAATGGGGCCAAAGAGGCATATCTGGGGGGGGCTTGGGAACTTTCGAGTACATGTGTTCTGATGACACATGGGACCTCTGAGACAACAGACACTGGAAGAGTATGATGTGTGGACTTCCCCAAGAAGTCAAAAGCAATCCCATGCTGTAAAGTGAGGAATAGTAGTCATGACCTGGCTTTTGATGTTTTTGAAACATTATATTCCCTCACAAATAATTTGTCTCATTTTTGAGTGTCCCTTACATGTTGGTCACTGAAACGTGTTTAGCCTGGTGGGTGGGTCACCCCTGAGGGAACTTGAAATCACCCCAGAAAGAGATATGAAGGTACCTGAAATCACCCCAAAGCCAGAAGCTCTGGGAACCAGAAAGGGACATGAAGGTATCTGCCCCTCACACTTGGCTCCTGTGCCTCTCGTCTCAGCGCCCCACCCCCACCCCGCCCCTGCCCAGTGCAGCCAGCATTTCCTTACCTTCTGCTTCCAGCTATCCAGTCAGCCAGCTAAGCTGGAGAATGTGGTCTGTTGTCTTGATGACACATTCTGTGGTACGTTCAGAAACCCGGCTCAGATTTCCTGAGGGCAAACTACAAACCAAATCAAACACACCAAACTCCTTTTCTCCTTGCTCAGCAAAGTCCTTCCCCAGCCTTCTCTTGGGTCCCCGCAGCACACAGTGCTGAAGTTAGCACAATCCACCCAGCCAGGCTAGAAGCGCAGAGGGAGATGCAGGATGCCCAGAGGTAGGCTCATTCTCTGTGTGTATGCAGCGGCCCTGTGTCTTTGGTGAGCACCACACTGCAACAGGGGAGATGGTTTTAGCTGGTTATTTTTGGTTCTTGCAGATGATGTCAGACAATTCTTGGAATGGCTAGTGATTATTTGTAAGGTGGTCCTTGTCTAGAAGGTTGGCAGGGAGGCCCGGGGATTAGGTTGGTAGTGGAAAAGGCATTGTGGGTGTGGGAATGCAGGATGCCAGGAGGTGAACTCATTTGGCAGCCTCTTGGATGAACAGAGAGGCAATGAGAACGTGGTGGGGGTAGCTGCCGCCCAGTTCAACTTGCCGCCAGTGAATCCAAGGAAATTATATGTTGTCTGGCAAAGGCTGTCCACCGTCTTGCTCCATATCCCTGGCTGGGACAAAGAACTGCAGTCCGTGCTCTTTCCCGAGAGCCTGGTCCTAACGTCAGTTCCTGGGGTTTGCCACAAAGCAATGACAGCTGGCTTCTCTGACACAGAGGGAAACCAGCGCCAGCAATTAGATGCCGCTGGGCATTTGAGGTAGACGCTGCGGCAGGAGCCTCTTGTCAACCTCCCAGGCAGCTCTTTCCACTGGGAAATGAAACATCTTCCACGTCCATGCGCTGGGCAGTTGCCAGACCACAGCCCTGAAGACATGGAGATGGTGGCCACTTTTTGGAAGGCCAATAAGTAGACCTGAGGTCACAGCCAATGTGGCTTAATGTAAGGAGGAACACAGGCCCAGGAAGTAACCGTGGGGCCTACTTGGTGATTGTGTGACTTCATTTGTATCCTTCTCAGCCACTTCCCTGGGTGTTGTTTCAACTAAGTTACTAAATGGCTGTTTCCTTATCTGGGAAATGCTGGTAGCATTACCTTGCTCCATTGCTATGAGGATTAAAAATAATACAGAGTGGGTTGGCTGTAATAGGTGCTCACTAAAATGGCACCACTAACAAGCAAGCATCCCTAGACTTCTGGTACAGGTTACCTCACAAGAGGCTTGAGGGAGGCACAGGGATGGCATGGAGGATGGACACCACCGAGGGCACAGCTGGCATACTAGCAAGTGTTGTGCTCTCCTGGGCAGTTCTTTTACCCCAGTGAAGGGGGATGGGCACATTTTTCCAGCTGCCCATCACTACCTCATGCCAAAGAGACAGCCGTATTTAGGGACGGCCATGTCTGTTGCACCGTCTGGTTAAACTCTCTTCATGGGAAAACAAGTAGAGACGACGGGAGATGCGGTTGGAAGTGAGCATGGTGGGTTTTCTCCAGGCTGGATCCGAAAGGTCAGAATGAAAGCCTTGTTTGCCTCCTCTGTGCACACGGAGGTGGTGGGGTGGGGAGGCAGTTTGGCGACGATAACTGGACTGGATCTTTACAGCTAATGTGGCCCTGTTTTGCTCAGGACCGGGGCCTCTTGGGAAGCACGGCTGCATTTAGTTGTGGCCTCTGCTCCAGCACTGTCCATCCTGTCCCATGTCTCTGACCAGGGAGTGACCTGACCTTCCATTTTGTCCCCTCTGAGGAACAGTATGAAGAGCGGTTTCTGCAGGAGGAAACTGTGTCACAGCAGATCAACTCCATCGAACTCCTGAGGACACAGCCACTGGTCCCGCCGGCAGCGATGAAACCGCAGCGGCCCCTGCAGAGACAGGTGCACCTGAGAGGTCGGCTGGCCTCCAAGCCCACCGTCATCAGGGGAATCACCTACTATAAAGCCAAGGTCTCTGAGGAGGAAAATGACATAGAGGAGCAGCGTGAGTCCGGGTCAGAGGGACAGGGATTTCATACCCCATCCTTAGTGCAGGGCTGCCGTTATCCCAGCGTTTGCTGAGAAGCCTTGGACCTTAACCTCTCTGAGGTTCAAAGACACTGTGGCAAAGGATGGATGAGCTGGAGGGACATCTGCATCCTTTTGTTTCATCCTTCTGGTTTGCAGATAGGGGACCAAGGCTTGGGCAGAATAGCTCTGCCATCTGCTCCTCTCTGTGGTCCTCAAGTTTGCTGAATTTCCAACACCTGCTCTCATCAGCCTTCACCCTTCCTGCCTTTCCACAAAGAATAGACGAGCTTACTTCTGTATTCCTCCATGTCTCCTGTCATCTTTATTTTCCTTGCCCAAAGTTTCTCTGTTGCTCAGACTCATCTATGAACGTCAGAAACTTCTGTCCTAACATCTCTTCCAGCTTCTGTCTCCAACCAATGTTCATTCTCCTCTTTCTGTCGCTTATTTTGACCAATGAAATCCTGAACCTTTAGCTCTAGTGTTCCCTCTAGGCTATGCTGCCAAGGTTTAAGCTTATCTCTCTGTGGCTCAGACTCAACTGTGAACTTCAGAAATCTCGGTTCTAGCATTTCTTCCAGCTTCTTTTTATGTTGTCATATTGCAGCAACTGCCTTATTTTGATTTGCCAGCTTTTGTAAATTATCCTCTAGACTTTGCTTCCAAATTTTATCTCTATCTCCTTGCTGTTCAGTCTGATCTGTGAATGGTCGAATTCTCTTTTTCTGGTGTCTCTTCCAGCTCCTGCTCACCCCTTACCAGCTCTTACCGGCCCCAGCCAATTCCTTCCCTCTGGTCTCAGGAAACAGCCTCCCCAGCTGCGTTCCTGCTGCACCTTGTTCTTTTATCCGATGCCTTACGCTCAACCTGTAGCTGCAGCTGCAGAGTCGTTATCCACGTTAACTGTGTTCTCCAATTCTGACTACCGAGCGCTCTGTCCCACTTCCGGTCCGCCCTTAGGGTGTTTCCTCCCTGCCCCACCCCTGCAGTATCATCTCCCTCCTAGTGTTCCCTGCGAACCTCTGAATTCTAGCTTTCTAGCTCTTTCTTTTGCGCGTAGAACTCGGTGTCCCTGCATCTTTGCCTTCCACATTTTGTCTGCTCATCCATCTCACTCAGAATTAAAACTGACCTCTGTGCAGAGACCCCAAGCTGCCCACCATCTAAGTGCTGGCTTCCTCTGACCCTACCTCCCACTCGTACCCTCCGTTGGGTCCACGCTGACCTCCCCACTGCTCTTCAACCTCAGCAGGCTTGTTCTGGCCCCTGGGCTTCTCATTACTGTTATTTCCTGCGCCACCCCCTCCCCCAACCAAATCCTCCCCTCCCCTCCCNTGTGTTGCATGGTCTACTGTTAACTTTTTCAGGTTCCCAGTCGGCTCAGTAGGTCTCATCTGACCAACCATTCTATTCACTCCTGAGGGGTTTTATTGTTTTTATTTTCTTTCTCTAAAATGTTTCTTAGCTACTGTTTTCCAGGTTATCCTTGAACTCACAATCCTCCTGGCTCACTTTCCCAAGTGCTAACATTGCCAGTGTGAGCTGCCCAGGCTCATAGCCCATGACTGCTCCTCCCCAGGCTGGAGTAAGGATAGTAGCAAATTGTTCAGAGACTCTCAAAGGAAGTCACTCTTCTCCTGGCCAGCGTCTAAGTCCCCAGCCAGAAGGGTTTGGGATGGACCTCAGCTAGAGGGCTTGTATAAAATGCACAAAGCCCTGGGGTCCAGGTAAAATCCGGGCTGTACTCGATCTCTAAGCTCACTGCCGTGTTGGAGCCAGGAGCCTCCTTCACCTGCCTGTTGCCACCCATCCGTGGCCAGAGTGTTCCTTGTCCTGTGCCACAAATGAGCCTAGTGCTTGTTCCACAGATGATGAGCTTTTCAGTGGCGACAGCGGAGTAGACTTGCTGATAGAAGATCAGCTTCTAAGACAGGAAGACCTACTGACAAGTGCCACCCGGAGGCCAGCAACCACTCGTCACGCTGCTGCCGTGACAACTGACGCGAGCGTTCAGGCCACAGCCTCATCCTCAGAGCCTGCACAGGCCTCTGCCACAGAGCCTGCTCCCCAGGCCTCCGATAGACTGGCAACCCCGCAGACTACCACAGTGTTTCCAGAGCCCAGGGGGGTGATGCCTTCCACCCACGTCTCACCCACCACCATGGCCCACACAGCCGTCCAGCCACCTCCAGCAATGATTCCTGGGGACATATTTGTGGAAGCTCTACCCTTGGTCCCTCTGTTACCTGACCCAATTGGGACGGATATGCCAGAGGAAGAGGGGACTGCAGGGCACGAAGCAACCTCTGCTGGTGCCATCCTGAGCCCAGAAGAAGAAGATGACATTCGGAATGTCATAGGTAAGTCCTTCTTCCCTGGACTGGTGCTCCTCTGGTCATTTTGGTAAAAGGGAGGGGGTTTTGTAGAGGACAGGAACTGGGAAGCTTGGCCCCTAGCAAGACTCTGAGTCTCATCCTTGGCTCTGCCAAAGCAACACAACACAAGAAAGGCCAGTGGAGGTGTGTCTCTGACCAGTGGTTAGTTTTCACAGCTAGCAGCATGGCCAACCTTTTGAGGTTGTAACCTGATATTGTCGCTGCAGAGTTCACATTGGAGAACTGTGCTATAGAGTTAGAAAAGGAAAGCCTGCAAAAAAAATCATATTTTAATTGATTTTACAAGTATGTATTGGACTGCAATTCTGGCCACATTTATCCGTGGAGGCTGTTTGAACATTTCTGAAGTATTTCATATGTAAATGTGTCAGTGACGAGAGGATCGGTCTCCTTTCTGACATCCATATGAATGGATAAAATGAGCAACACATTGCTGTGAGTAACTTTTCCAAATAAGTGTCTGTCGGCAACAGCAACCACAGTAAGGTTGTCAGGCCATGAACCAGCAGAGGATTCATTCCTTCTGGGGTGGCTCCAGAGTCAAAGCAAAGTAGGACCAGGTATGCTGGTTATTTTATATCAACGTGGCATAAGCTAGAGTCATTGGGAAGAGGGACTCTCAACTGAGAAAATGCTTCCACAACATTGACTTAGAGGCATGTCTCGCAGACATTTTCTTGATTCATGACTGATATAGGAAGGTCCAGCCCACTGTGGGTGGAGCCATCCCTGGGCAGGCGGTCCTGGGTTGTATATGAAAATGGGCTGAGCAAGTCAATAAGCAGTACCCATCCATAGGCACTGCTTCAGTTCCTGCCCCCAGCTTCCTGCCTTGTCTTTCCAAATGATGAACCAGATGAACCCTTTCTCCTTGGGTTGATTTCGTCACGGTGTTTTATTACATCAATAGAAACCTTAACTGAGAAACCAGGGAATAGGCAGTAGCATAGGGCATCGTGGAGAATGTAATAAGCCCAGACCTGGGGAGGACAGGGATGCTAGGGCATCACTGAGCGGTGGTCTGACAGAGAGGTAGAAGACAGAGCTGAAAGCAGAGCCAGCTGCTGTGCCAGCTGCTGGGAAGCATGGCACGTGTTGGCAAAGGCGGTTGTCACGAGAGTTGGTTTCAAAGGATGAATAGGAATGTTTACGCAGAAAAAAAAGAGCCTTCTTCTGACTGACAGGTCTGGTGGTGCAGGGTACATTCTAGAAGCATAGAGAAGACAGGTTTTCTGTTCCAGAGAGCTCCATGGTCACAAAAAAAAAAGGGAGAGTAAAGGGTTGGGACGGAAAATAGAAATAGTTATAGAAGACAGCTGATTACCTGAGTGTGGTGGTATAAATTTGAAATCCCAAGATTCAGCAGGCCAAAGCAGGAGAAACTCAAGTTTGAAGCCAACTTGGACCATATAGCAAGACTCTATGATAACAATTAAAGTAAATTAAAGTTTAAGAAAACAATAACTGTTTATTAAGTCACCACTCATTAAGGGTGGCTGGATGGGAATGCTGTTGGGTGGAGGCTCTGTCAAATGTCTGGGAAAGCCACAGCTTCAGGAGGGGGCAAGGTCTGTCTCCTCAGCATGGCTTTCTTCTTCCTAGCTCCCATCCCTTTGCTAACCTTGTTCCCAGGCCCTCTTCAGCATGTCACATTAGCTCTAGAGGCAAGGCTGCACGGGGAGCACCTGCTGAAGGCCCTACATCTGACCTCTGTACCTTCTCTCCTGTCCTTGCCATTGGCTCTAGACCTTGGCAAAGCCCCATGTTTCTCTGAGTCTCAAATGGAGTTAGCAATTTGCCAGGTATCTTTTCTTCCACTGTGTTCTGTGGCTTTCTGCGGGAAGTTTGCAAGGATGTACTATATATAATAAGGGGTTCTAACCAGAGGAAAGACTTGGGAAAATGCCAGAGTGGAAGTAGGAGACAGGTAGCATCCTTGCTACTTTTCTATTGCTGTGACAAAACACTATGACCAAGGCAATGCATAGAAGAAAGGGTTTAATTGAGCTTGTGGTTTCAGAGGACTTGAGTCCATGATGGCGGAGCGAAGGCATGGTAGCAGGAACAGCTGAGAGCTCTCAGCCTGATCTTCAAACAGGAGGCAGAACATGGGAAAGGGCAAACATTCTTTTTGAAATGTCAAAGCCTTCCCCAGTGATACACCTCCTCCAACAAGGCCATACTTCCTAGTCCTTCCCAAGCAGTTCCATCAACTGGGGACAAAGCATTCAAACATAAGCCTACAGAGGACATTATCATTCAAACCACTATAGGCAGTAAGACTCCCCAGGATAGCATCTCAGGAAAACCAGCAAGAAAGCAGCACTTGAACGGCAGAGGCAGGGCTAGAGAAGGAGAAAGTGGGGCTGGAGAGATGGCTCAGCCGTTAAAGGCTAGGCTCACAACCAAAAATATAAGAGAAGGAGAAAGTGTTTTGTTTTGCTGTCTGTCTGCCTGTCTGTCTGTCTCTGTCTCTCTGTGTGTGTGTCTCTGTCTCTCTCTGTCTCTCTCTCTCTCTGGTGTGTGTGTGTTCACATGTGTATGTGGGTATGCATGCACATGTGTGTGGCAGTCCTAAGTTGACATGACGAATCTTCCTTGAGAGCACTCCTTTATTTATTGAGGCAGGGTCTCTCACTGAACCTGGAGCTTGCAAAGCCTATCTAGTCTAGCTTAGCCAGCTTGCTCCTGGAATCCCCATCTCTGCCTCCTGAGTGCTGGGACTACAGGTAACTAGCATGTTACCCTGACTTTTAAGTGGATTCCGGGGACCTGAACCCCAATCCTCTCACTTGTGTTTCACCTCCTAACCATCTCTCCAGTCTTTCCTCTCCTCCCCTTTGCTGTCCCCTCCTTACCCCCTCCCCTTCCCCACCCTCCCTCCCCTTCCTTCCTCTCCGCTCTCTCCCACCCTGCCTTTCCACTCTCTTTTCTTTTCTTTTTTCTTCCATGGGATAAAAAAGTCAAAGGCAAGTTAATTCCCCACCTCGCGGATAACCACCTCTTCAAAGACTTGGGTCCTTCTTCCTGTCTGCTAGAATGTGCTAGACTCTGAGTAGAGCGAGCGCTCTCTCTTACCCTAGCTGAGGGCTTCCCTGAACCTACAGCTCTAGGCCCAGCACCTACCCAGCTCCATCCGCCCCATACCCAGCTCCATCCGCCCCATACGCCACACTCTAGCTTCCTGGTACCCTTCCCTGAGTGGGAGGGGAAGTTCCTTTAGCTGTTTCACTGTATGTCTCCACTGCCCTGCGCAGGTAGCTGGAAAACTCAAAGTGAAGACAGTCTGCAGGCAAGATCCATATACCTTTGGTCATAAGGCCATCGGTTTGCGCCTGGGAGCCTCTTTCCCAGACTAGTTAGCAAAAAGGGGAGCCCCCTCCCCGACTGTCTTCATACTGGTTCCGACCCCAGCCTCTCCTACCTGCCTTCCCAGGTTTTGCCTCCAGTGGAACTTTAAACCACTGTAATTGCCAGTAGGTACCTATCTGGAATTCACAGGTCTTGGCCCTCTTAGTAGCTCAGCTGGCATTCAGACCCTGCAAACTTGTGACTTTCCTGTGCCTGGTCAAGCAAGAATGGTGTGCTGATATCTCCTGGTCATCAGTGAAATAAAAATCATTTGGCAAAACAGATAGAGGGCACTGGGTTGCTGCTGGCAAAGGTGGTTTGCTGCTGATTTATTTTGTTTTGTTTTGTTGTTTTTGTTTGTTTGTTTGTTTGTTTGGGTTTTTTGGGGGGAGTTGCCAGTTTTGATTTCTTACACAGTTTAAGATGTCTTTTCTTTTCTTTTCTTTTCTTTTCTTTTCTTTTCTTTTCTTTTCTTTTCTTTTCTTTTTCTAAAACACAGAATAAAACAAAAATCATTTGGGCCTATACGTCACAATCTCTCTAACTCGATTTCCTGAGTGCTAGGATTATAGGCATGGATGAGCTACCATATACTTTTTATTTTGATTTGATTTGATTTGATTTTTGAGGCAGGGTCTCTCTACATAGCGCTGGCTATCCTTGGGCTCACTATGTAGCCCAAACTGGTCTACATAGATCTTCTTGTGTCTGTCTCCTAAGTGCTGGGAATAAAGGTGTGCGTCACCATGCCTAACCTAACCATGTAGGGTTTTTTGTTTTTTTTTTTTTTTTCCCTTGTTCCTGTCAACTCCGCTCGCTCTGCTTGACCCCCGCTCTCTCCAGCCGGCCCCCGCTTGCTCCGGCCGGCCCTGCTTGCTCCAGTCGGCCCCACTCGCTCCTGACCGGCCCCTCTTGCTCTGGTTGGTCTCTCCAGTCCAAGGATTTGTTTTCTTTTTTTTTCTTTCTTTCTTTTTTTTTTTTTTTTTTTTTTTTTTTTTTTTTTTTTTTTTTTTTTTTTTTTTTTTTTTTTTTTTGGTTTTTCGAGACAGGGTTTCTCTGTATNTTTTTTTTTTTTTTTTTTTTTTTTTTTTTTTTTTTTTTTTTTTTTTTTTTTTTTTTTTTTTTTTTTTTTTTTTTTTTTTTTTTTTTTTTTTTTTTTGGTTTTTCGAGACAGGGTTTCTCTGTATAGCCCTGGCTGTCCTGGAACTCACTTTGTAGACCAGGCTGGCCTCGAACTCAGGAATCCACCTGCCTCTGCCTCCCGAGTGCTGGGATTAAAGGCGTGCGCCACCACGCCCAGCAGGATTCGTTTTCTTATTATTCTTCATAAATACTCTGTAGCTGACTTCAGACGCACCAGAGGAGGGCGTCAGATCTCATTACGGTGGTTGTAAGCCACCATCTGGTTGCTGGGATTTGAACTCATCACCTTCGGAAGAGTAGTCGGGTGCTCTTACCCACTGAGCCATCTCACCAGCCCTAACCATGCAGTTTTAAAGGCAGTGTTGCCCAAGTTGGCCTCGACCTTCATCCTCTGGTCCTCCTGACTCTTTTGAGTTTTGAAATTGTAGGAGTGCATCACTACACTCGGGGTTTATGTAGTGCTCAGGATAAACACCAGGGCTTCGTGCACATGTGCAACACTCCACGGTCTCCAAAA
The DNA here is from genome assembly GCA_902729485.2 of Mus minutoides. NCBI lineage: Eukaryota > Metazoa > Chordata > Mammalia > Rodentia > Muridae > Mus > Mus minutoides. Next base: position 26,764 of record LR749675.1, on the reverse strand, counting down.
GGAATGGGTTACACTGGGTTTTTAGACCTGGTTTTGTAGTAAAGATACCCAGAGCTATCCTCAAGGAAGTATTAAATCCTCAAGAAAATGTCTAACACAAATAAATAGGAATTGGTTTTTATTGGACACTGAAGTGAGAGGGGGAGAAGGGAGACCTTGGCAGTGTCCAGTGACAACCTGGGCTCCAAAGAGACTGAGCACCCAGGAGCCTGGTGCCTCTGCTCAGCTGCTCCAGCTGCCATGGAGAACTAGAATGCTTGTGCAAATGGCCACAGCTCGGCAGATTCCTAGACTTTATCAGTGCCAAGTCCTGATGTGATTTTTAGACAGGGGGGCCGGTTATGGGCAGCGGCAGGGGAGGGAAGGACAAAGAGGAGAGTCAGCTTACGACAATAGCAGCAAGCGTTCCTCTTGAATTTGAATCTATCATGATCTCTAAAGAATGTCTCCCCCACAGAGCACACAGCCTGAGAAAACCCAGGGTTTGGCCAACCCCTCTGGCAGTGGTGTGAGGGGCCAGGCCTGCCTGCCTTAGGTCAGTCAGGGAGGCTGCTCCAGGGACACCCAGGGAGAAGGATGCTGACGTGGGCTGGGGCTGTGCTTTCCAGAGCCTCTGTGGCTCTAAGACTCTTCCTACAAGACAGACAGCTCTCTGCCACAGGCTACAGGCAAAAAAAAAAAAAAATCTAATAACTCCTGTAACCCAGTCGTCAGCTCACAGGGAATCTGGCTATCTCCTGAAATGGGCCCAGAAATGAATCTATAAAGTGGAATTGCTCCCTTAGATATATACAGACCAAAGTCTGAGGTCTTCAAGTAGGATAAGTCCTTTTGTACATCAAGTTACACCCCTTAGTGCCAGGCCACAAGGTTCCAGACTGAGCGAGGCACGATCATTCCTTCAGTGGGGCTGACCATGGGAGGGGGCCAGGAGCCAGGGAATGGAGAGCAGCCTGGGTGTTCTGGCACAGACGGGCATAGGAAAAACTGCTGAATTAGTTATCTTTATGTCGCTGTGATAAGACACCAAGACCAAACACCACTTAAGGAAGAGTTTATTTTGGCTCACAGTTCCAGAGGGCTAGAGTCCATAATGGCTCAGAAGACACAGTAGCAGATAGCAGGAGCAGTGACCTGATTGGTCACATTTTCTACCCATACACAGAAAGGAGAGACTTAATAGGAAGCAGGGTGATTCTCAAGGCCTGCTGCCAGTGACATACTTCTTCCAGTAAATGTGCACCTCATAATGGTTCCATAACCTTGGCAAATGATACATGTGCCCATGGGGGGATATTTTTTCAAACACCCATACTAATAGTTTTGGAATAGCAGCTTCAGAACATCAACATGGAACAGACTCTCTGAATAAGGGCCCTATGTTACTACACAGGTCATAGGTTCATCAAGCCGTCCCTGGGCATGGCCCCCATGAGGCTAGAAGACCTCTAACAGGCCATCTTAGGACTGAGGTCACTCTTTGGTATGTTTCTCTGTGTGTGCCCTTACATCTGAATGCCTGTGGATCAGCTACGCCCCCATCTCTGTGGCAGCCCGTTATCACATGCTCAGCCGGAAGGCTCATTTAGAAGCAGTTGGGTGAAGACTGGAGAGAGATGGTAGGAAATAAGAATGTTGATGCTGGAGGGACAGAGATGCTCGGATGGGGACTTGGGGCTTCACATGGTACCTAGAGACGACAAGTTCCTAAGGGATTCAGCAGTTGTTCTTGCAGTCCTCAGTAGGCAGGCTGGAAGGAGGCAGGGGTGAATCCACAAGACAAGAACTAGCATGAACCAGACCAGCAGCAGTGAGATCTAAACTAGGTCTGTGGAGGGGAAAGGCTGAGCGGTGAGAAGGATGGAAAATGGATGCACTCAGAGACCACTTGAAGAAGCATGGGAGACGAAGGAGACCTCAGGATAACCCGAGCCTCTGGCTTGGTTAGTGGATTTCATGCTATGTCAGGAGATACAGATGCCGTAGGAATGGAAGCAAGTGAATACGCTTGTTAATAACCGGGTTTGAGCTGGGCATGGTGGCGCACACGCCTTTAATCCCAGCACTCAGGAGGTAGAGGCAGGCAGATTTCGGAGTTCGAGGCCAGCCTGGTCTACAAAGTGAGTTCCAGGACAGCCAGGGCTATACAGAGAAACTCTGTCTCAAAAAACAAACAAACAAATAACCCCCTAAACCCCCCCCCAAAAAAAAACCAGGTTTGAGGAAGCACAAGGTCACCCAGGGGCAGATGTCAAGTAGGCCACTGTATGCACCAGACTGGGCTATGACTCTTTAGGAAGAGCTGAGAGCAGAGGAAGGCACCTGGGAGGGGAGTGAGTGCTAATAAGGTACACATGGGGGGGGGGGGAACTCAGAGGCAGTGGCCAGAGGAAGCCAGGGAGGGAGGAGGGAGGATCTACCTCCCAAGATGGTTGGAAGTGCTGCAGATGGCTCTCAAGGGCTGACCTAAACAGAGGCCTGGACAGAATAGGACGATGCCAAGGTCCCTGAGAGGCAGTGGCAAGTATGTACAACAGCAGTTGTGAGAGGCTAACATGTAGGCACAGTGAAGGGAGCACCCCATGGGATGAAGGAGCACCTCACAGAAGGGTCATTCGGCAAGCTGACAGTGAAGCAGGCTCATATACTTGCTGCTATGTGTGTCTAAGGTATGACATGCAAGCAGGTGTAAATACTGAGGGGGAGGGATCCTTTCCTTCTGGTCCTGGTAAGCTTTATATCAAGGGATATCTGCCTTGAAGGACTGTTGATGAGCAAGTTTAGAACAGGAAGTGCTCAATGAATGTTAGTATCTGCCAACATCACTATGCTGGGCTCTGCTCTGGGAAGATGAAGAGGGGACACAGACAGAGCTCTCCTCCCCAAGGCTCTGTGAATCTCCCTTATCTCTTGCCTTCTTTCTAAGGCTGATTGTGCCCCTGGGTGGGAGCTTTGAAACTATATCAGGTATTTTGTAACCCTCCTTCGTTGCTGTTACAAAATACCTGACCAGAAGCAAACTTAAGGAAAGAAGGGTTTATTCTGGCTCACATTTGAGGGTGCAGTCCATCATGAGGTGGCAGAGAGCAATGATGGCAGGACCTTGAAGCATCTGGTCACATCCTCTCTACAGCCAGAAAGCAAAGTGTGAGGCACGCTGATGGTTAACTCATGGTCTCCTTTTCATTTGGTCCAGGATTCTTGATCATGGAATGATGTCTACAGCTAAGGTAGTCTTCCCATAATCCTTCACAGACTTGCCTTTATGATTCTAGATCCTCTCAAATTGACCATTTTAACCATCACAAGAACCATCCCAGGTTCATCTGAGCATGGGGATGTATTCGGGCACCACAGTCTGCTAAGTCTTCTGGATGTCTTCAAATATACTAAAGACACACACATCAGTCCTGCCTTCCTGCATGGATTGGCCCATTCTGAAAGCTTTTCTGTATCTTGGTGGCATGTGAAAATTTGTCCTGAGGATCCAGGTATCAGCACTGCACAGTTGTAAGCTGGGGACTCTCCTCTTGCTGCAGAAGCAGAGACATCTCCCCCTGCTCCAGAAATTGACCTCATCTATATTCAACCCCACTTGGACAAACTGCCGTAGGCCTAATAGCTAAAAACAATAGACATTTATTCTCTAGCAGTCCTATAGGTTAGAAGTCTCAAATTAGTTTTATAGGGCTAAATCTTTGGTGTCAGAAGTCTGGTTCCTTCCAGAGGCTCCAGGGGAGGGGAAGCCATGGCTTGTTTTTCCAGAGTCTACTCCCTGCCAGCATTCCGTGGCCAGTGGCCATATCAGGCCAGTCTTTCCTTCCATCATTACAACACCTCCATCTCTTTGTTGGCCATTTCCCTGCCTCTCTGGTATGTGGATGACATTTAGAACCCAGATAATCCAGGCTAGTCTCAAGATTCTTGACTCCACCACACAACACCCTTTTTGCCATAGAAGGTCACTTTCGTGAGTCTAAAGGGTTAGAGCCTAGATACCACTAAGGGCCTGTCTTCTAGCGTAGTTCCCTGTTTCTGTGACAAAATACTCTAACAAAAACAACTCAATGGAAAGAGGGTTTGTTTCAGATTAAGGTGTAAAGTACCTTTCATGGAAGGGAAATCAAGGCAGCAAGAGCTCAACACAGCTGATCGTAACACATCCACAACCAGAAAGCTTGGGTAGTGGCTTTGTGGTGCTGCATTGCCAGCTGTGCACAGGTTACAGGTTACTCTCCAACACAACCATGCTAATCCCAGAGAAGGCCCAGAGATCCATCTTCCAAACAATTCTATACTCAGCCAAGTTGACAGTTAACACTGCTGATCACAGAGCAGCCACTCAGATCACCCTCTATCGTCAGGGTGAATTCTCCAGGTGCATTGTGAAGAAGTTATGGTCCAATGCCATTAATGGGGGCAACAGGGCAAATTGGAGTTAATGGTGGGACCAAAAAAAGCCATTGGCTCCAAGCCCATATGTATTTATAGTCCTAAATCAAGGTCCTGCCACTGGACACCTCGGGGCTGAGATTGGACTCTATATGGGTTTGGTTATTCCTGGGGCTGTCCAGGAAATAAAGAATTGATTTTGGCTACCTTAATGTGTAGCGAGAGATGGGCATGGTTAGGGCAACTGGGCTTCAAGGCATGGCTGGTAGAGAGTTGGTGTCCTTGTGAGACTTTGCCAAGGAAAGAGGCACATGAAAGAAAGCTGCCTGGGGATGGCAGGAGAGGGCTCACCTCAGCTGGGGGGAGTGTGGCTTCTCCACTGGCAGTCAAGGTCCCGCTTAGCTCCAGGAAATGAGATTCTTTTCCATTTCACTGCTGCCAGGCTCCGCTGGAGACTTCTGTTTTATTGTCTTGAACAAATGAGCTCAGATGTGAGGGAATGAGACGCTGGTGGGTGGCTCCTGTTGTTTGTCAAAGGGAGACAGAGTCTCCCTCCACTCTGTCAGAATGGAACCTCACCAACCCCACACAGAGCCTCCTAAAGCCAGCCATCTGCACCTGATGGGGGAGCCTGCCTGGAAAAAGACTGCTCAGCCCAGTTCTACCCCATGTCTGCCCCAGAGCCAGGGCCAAGGTACATCTGCCCTTTCTGCACTGCCAGCTGCAGGTCTTGGATTCCTCCTGCCTCTGATCACTGGTACACAGATTTCATGCAGCAGGCTGGAAGTGTTTGAATGTAGAGTTGCCTGGAAATTAGAAAACCGTGAATCCAAGCTATAGACCTGTGTGATTTTTGCCCCAGAGTGTCAAGAACTAATCCCTCTCAACGCTCTTGTTGTCCAGGGCCTGCTGGTCTTGGTGGCAGGTGGGATGGTATTTGCTGGTGCCTGTGGTCAGAAGGCCCTGAGGAATCTCTGGAGATGAGGGGCATCTGGTTCTCCAGTTACCCTCTTTCACCAGGGCCCACTAATACATGCGCAGTAGCGTGCCTGCTCCAGTACAAATAGTTCTAGTGGCCCAGGAGCGTCATTCCTGGGTACCAGCCCATTCCAAAGAGCCACTTGGAAGAAAACTGCTGGATTCCTGCTCCACTATGAAAGACTGGAGCTTTAAATGAGGCCCTACAACTAGAGTAAGCTAGTGGGTGCCCTGCCCCTCCAACCTCTCCATCAGGGTTGACAGACAGCCTGTCCCTGGTAAAGACAGATAGAGCATGGACCTGTAACAGGTCCTAGGGACATGAATGCCCACCATCCAGTCATTCGTGCTCCAGGCTGGTGGGGTACAGCTGTGTGCTCCTGGCTGTCCCTGTCAGAGTTCTTTCTGCATACACGACTCTCTGTTCCCAGTCCCCACACCCAAGTGTCAGACCATCTGCTAGTGCCTGTGGTGTGCCAGAGAATTTGTGTCCTGTGTTCTGAGAACACAGGGAAAGCCACAACCCTTGTTCCCTCAGTGCTTACACTCTTGTTAGGATGGATGTGGGAGAGGCAGAGGGAGACAGAGAGGAGAGAGAGACAGAGAGACAGAAACAGGGGCGGGGGGGGGGCAGAAACCTGGTGACAGGCAGTGAGTGCTTGCCTAGTGTGTATGAAGCCCTAAGTACAATCCCTAGTAACACACACACACACACACACACACACACACACACACACACACTGGGCGGGGGGCATGTCATGTAATAGAGGTATTGTTGTGATCATAAAAGAGAGCTATAAGAATATGTTCTGGCGGGATGTTGGGGAATGGGGTGCCTCAGCGGGCCCATGCCGAGGCATCCCTTCCCCCTGAAGGAGCAGCCACATACAGGTATAGAATATAGTTTATTTAAGGCATGGGGAGGGGAGTTAAGAGGGTAGTAGAGGCAGAGAAAGGCAGAGAAAAGGAGAGAATAGAGAAGTGGAGGCCAGGCATGACCACGAGGAGAGAGGGGGTAAGGGAATGGGGAGAGAGGGGACAAGAGACAAGAGAGAGGCAAGAGAGAGGCAAGAGCATAACAGAGAGAGGAGGGGCCTTGCAACCCCTTTTATAGGGCTAGGCCTACCTGGCTGTAGCCAGGTAACCCTGGGGAGGAGCATACCTGGCTGATGTCAGGAACTGTGGGGTTGGAATTTAGACAGAATACCAAAAGGTATGTTCGTAGCACTGTAGTAGCAGAGCTCAACAGAACAGGAAGAATGACTTCTGGGAGATGGTACGGTACCCCAAAATGACTTTTGATCTTTTGCCTACTAAAGGGTAGGAACAAAGAAATGGAGGTAGGGTGGCATCACAGTGGCCCACCATGTTGACTCTGGGCAGCTTTGTGGGAGTAGAATTCAGACTACACAATGGGTGTAGCATTGGATGATGCTGGGATGACAGGGGTCAAGTTAAACAGGGCTGCTAAATGATGCCAAAACTTCAACTGGAAGGGCCAGGAGAAACTTAAGGAGTAAAGAAGGCACCATTAGCTCACTCCAACCCTTCCACACCTCTCTTCTCCATTAGGAAGGTGCAAGGACACCCTCTCTACAATCACAGGGCCAACCACCCAGAACACATATGGACGGAATGAAGGGGCCTGGATGAAGGATCCCCTAGCCAAGGATGACCGCATTTATGTAACCAACTATTACTATGGCAACACACTGGTCGAGTTCCGAAATCTGGAGAACTTCAAACAAGGTTTGTGAGTCAGCTCTGATGTGGCATTGTCTGCTCAGGCTCTTTGCCCTCTGCCGATCATGGCACAGCAGAGCTGCATGAGAAGCAGGGCATCCTCCATAGATTGCAAAAGGGCATTCCCTGGAAGGTTGGTCACCCCTATCACTCTCTCTCTCCCACTCTGTGCTCTCTTGGCTCTGTTCCAGGTCTGGGGATATAGATGACCTTGAACCAGTCTAGAAAAACAGCCAAACATCCTTCTTTCCCCGTGGCCCTCAGCAGTTTACAAATCCCAGTCAGATAGATAGATGAGTGGGGGGGCCCTTGGAGCACTCAGGTTCCAAGTGAAGCAAGTGAGATTGATCTTCCTGTTTTACAGCCAAGGATGCCGGGTGTGATCAGTAAGCAATGTGGCATAGAACACTAGAAAGTAATAGAGCCCAGGTGCTATGCCAGGTGTGCAGACCCTAGTGCACAGCTGGCTCCATCACAGGCTGTGCTGCCCTGAAGCTTCCCAACCTCTTGCCACCACAGGTCGCTGGAGCAATTCCTACAAGCTTCCATACAGCTGGATTGGCACGGGTCACGTGGTCTACAATGGCGCCTTCTACTATAACCGGGCCTTCACCCGAAACATCATCAAGTATGACCTGAAGCAGCGCTATGTGGCTGCCTGGGCCATGCTGCACGATGTGGCCTATGAGGAGACCACACCCTGGCGGTGGCAGGGCCACTCGGATGTGGACTTTGCTGTGGATGAGAATGGCCTGTGGCTTATCTACCCAGCTCTGGATGATGAAGGTTTCAACCAGGAGGTCATCGTCCTGAGCAAGCTCAATGCCGTGGACCTGAGCATGCAGAAGGAGACCACGTGGCGCACTGGGCTCCGGAGGAATTTCTATGGCAACTGCTTTGTCATCTGTGGGGTACTATATGCTGTGGACAGCTACAACCAGAGGAATGCCAACATCTCCTACGCCTTTGACACCCACACCAACACACAGATTGTCCCTAGGCTGCTGTTTGAGAATGAATATTCGTACACCACCCAGATAGACTACAACCCCAAGGACCGCCTCCTCTATGCCTGGGACAATGGCCACCAGGTCACCTACCATGTCATCTTTGGGATGACTGTGTGAACTGGGACGTTTTTCTTCGTGTCACCCCGGTGATCGTGGAACACACACAGACACACGTACAGACACACACTCTAACACGTCCACCCACACACAACAAAATTTCATATAATAAAACATATTATAATGTTCATATTTTACTGTCAAACCCAGATAAAAAAAATATACCTAACATCTAGTTAGGTATGATGTATGTGCTGGTCTCATCCTCCACAATTTATATTTTTGTGCAAATGAACTTCTCCTTCTGACCAGTAACTACCTTCTTTCGTGCTCTGAACCTCTGGCTCCTGAGCTCAAGGGTTGGAGGGTTTCTTCCTTCGGGTCTTGAAGCCAGGAGCAGGAGTGCGGGGCTCAGGAAGAAGTGCTAAGTGGCGGCAAAGTTTTTATGTATTAGAGAAGTTCTTAAAACTCAGAAAAAAAAATGCTTTTTTTTAAAATAAAGGAGATATTTTAAAATCCTTTCCCGGCTCATTTTCATTTCTTGGGGATACATTTAACTAGGTGTTAGCTTTCTGCTCCTGAAGGAGACTGGGTGTTCTCAGAAACATTCTTTCCGAGGTGGTGTGCACCTGAGCTCTTAGAAACATTGGAGTGCAAGACACCCCCTGTCTTAGTTAGGGTTTTACTGCTGTGAACAGACACCATGACCAAGGCAGCTCTTATAAGAACAACATGTAATTGGGGCTGGCTTACAGGTTCATAGGTTCAGTCCATTATCCTCAAGGCAGGAGCATGGCAGCATCCTGGCAGGCCTGGTGCAGGCAGAGCTGTGAGTTCTACGTCTTCATCTAAAGGCTGCTAGCAGAACATTAGCTCTCAGGCAGTTAGGACAAGGATATTAAAGCCCATACCCACAAGGCCATGCCTACTCCAACAAGGCCACACCTCCCAACAGTGCCATTCCCTGGGCCAAGAATATACAAACCACCACACCCCCTCTCCCTTCCTTGGAGTGATGGTGGTATTGTGTGCTCTTTCCTCTCCTCTCTTCTCCCCTGTCCTCTCCTTTTCCTTCCCCACTCCCTCTTTCTACCATTTGATAGCCTCATACTCACAGTCCCCTCATCTGATCCTCTGAGCTCCAAGCACAAGCCACCATGCACAGTGCCACTAGGTCTTTTCTTTCAGAAACATGGTTCCCTAAGGGGCGGGGAAGACTTGCAGCCTCTCCTAATTCAGACTGAGCCCTGTGTGGACCCTGCAGTACATGATTCTCTGCCTAGTGCACAGGCAGAAGCCAGAACACCCAGGGAAACGTGGGCGATGGTGTGGGAGGAGGCAGAACCTGGTTATGAGGCGGGGAGGTGATGATATCATGTCCATCCTACTGTCTTTGGAGAGCCACAACTGCTCATACATCCTTGTGGACCTTAGCCTCCTACCCATGCCCACCTGTCAGGGCTGCTCAGTGTGTGTGTGTGTGTGTGTGTGTGTGTGTGTGTGTGTGTGTGTGTTCTATGTGGCTTCCCAGCCCACCTCTCCACTCCCAGACCTGCTAGCTTCCTGCACTCGACACCTTTTCAAATTACAGGTAGTCCAGTCTTTCACAGCAGATGTAAGAGCTGCTTGACTTGGTAGCAGCAGAGGGGCTTGAGAGAGGGCTGACTTCCTGCCCCTCTTGTCAGGTAACCTGTCGGGGTTCCCACTGCATGCAGACCAGGGGAAGGCCCCTCTATGGAATCCAGCCCATTGCATCTAGGTGAACTAATTGCCTTAGAACCAAATGGACTATTCTTGCTGTCTAGTGCCTTTTACCAGCTGGAAAGAGGAAGGAGAGGAAGGAACGAAGATCACAGAGAAACAACAGCAGCCTGAGGTTGCGCAGTGGGACACGCCCTCCTTGACTATATTCAGTTGGGATAAAACTTTGGAAACATCAAGACTGAGAGACTCAGTGTCTCAGAAAGCTGAAGTGCCTTCCCTTGTTCCCACAGGCATAAGGAACATCCCCTCTCCCTGGGCCATGACCTCACCTGTCATATGAAGGAGTACTTTCAGCTTCCAGTACTTACTGACTGAATATCAGTTCACTTTGTCACCCTGTACATATCCTAGGGCACTTGAATTGATGAGAAATATATACTTGCTGTTTCCCTATAAATATTCCTAACAATATCATTTCAAAAAAAAACAGAGGAAACATAGCAACTCCCCCTCCCGTTCTCCTCTGCACTCACAGACTCATTTAGAAAACACTGTGGGGCAGGGGTGGGGGTGGGGGGGCAATGACAACATGCACACAGTAGCTTTGCATTATGTGTACTGTTGGGCCATGCTGTATACCTGAAGGACCTCAGCTCAGATTCGAGACCTGTGTGTTACAGGCTGCATTCCTTTTAGGTATACAAAGTTTTCTGCTCTTATTGAAATATGGTCCTGGTGAGAGGAGGATGGGATGGGGGGTTTGTGGAGGGGATACCGGAAAGGGGGATAACATTTGAAATGTAAATACATAAAATAACCAATTTAAAAAATATTGGTCATTTATAGAAAACAAAACCATTTGTTATTTTTCTACCACCATGCCTCAGTATATAAATGTGAAATTAGTAGAGTATTGCATTAAATTGCATTAGAATGTTTGAGTTCAAAAATTGCAGTTTTGAGTTACTGACTTGAATTTCATTCACAACAAATGAATTTTGGCTTGAGACGAGGTTAGAATTTCCAACTATTTCTAAAACGACCCTAAATATTCTTCCGGCATTCTGGACTATGTATTTCTGCTAAGCAGGATTCTCAGCATTAATGACTATAATATTAAAATGTGAATCATCTTTGAAAACACTGACTGTCTTAGTTAGGGTTTCCATTGCTGTGAAGAGACACCATTGACCAAGGCAACTCTTAGAAAGGCAAACATTTCACTGGGGCTGGCTTACAGGTTCAGAGGTTCAGTCCACTATCCTCATTGGCAGGAAACAGTAGCATCCAGGCAGACATGGTGCTAGAGAAGGAGCTGAGAGCATCTTGATCCAAAGGCGACCAGAAGAGACTTGCTCTGGCTAGACTTGAGCATATATAGATATATGAGAACTCAAAGTCCACCCCCACAGTCATACACCCCCTCCAACAAGGCCACATCCACTCTAACAAGAACATACCTCCTAATAGTGCCGCTCTCTATAGGCCAAACCACCATACTGAAGATGCTCTACATTCTGAAGTATCCAATATTCAGGCAAGATGTAAATAAACTAGCAATCCACCTCATTACTATGAAAATTGCTTTCATCTTTAATAAATGTTTCATTTCCTGTTGATGTGATAAAATAACCTGAAAAAAGCAACTTAGGAGAGGAAGGGTTGATTTTAGTTCACGGCTCCAGTTCTAGCCCTAATGTTCAGTTGAGTTAGCTTCACTCTGAAACAATCCAGGATCCTCTACGTAAGGAATGGTGCCACCCACAATGGACAAGTCTTCCCATCCTTTAACATTATCTCTGTTGGGCCTACTTCTCAGGTGACTTTAGATTTTGTCAAGTGGAGAGTTAACACTAACCATCTCAAATGGTAAATTGTATGTATAACAAATATTTAAAGGCAAATTTATGACTTACTATCAGTACTTTTTAATTTGCATTCCTATTTTATGTTCCTACGTACCCAGGGATGTGTTCCAGTTTCTCAGACGAAGAGGTATTCCAAACAGAAAGTGTAAGAAACCCTCCTTTAGAGGAAAGAGAACAGTTCATGGCATGTTCTGGGCTAAGTGCAAATGAGTAGAGCAGAAAAGAGAGAGATGTGAGGGAAGGGAGGGGCTGCTGGCACAGGCCAATGCAAGTCTGTATTCAGTGGGCGTTGGGGAAGGAGCAGATGCAGAGACCAGCAGCAGGCAGAGCATCGAGGAGCAGACGCACCTGTGGCCTGTGTGACGTAACTTGGTGAGGTTGGTGGCTTTCTGCTGCCGTTGCTTGGCCAATGCGTGGGAACACACAGGCAACTGACGTATACGAAGGAAGTGTAGACGAAGATTGAACGTCCCTCCCTGTGACCCGCGTCCTTTGAAAGACGACCCAGACATGAGCTCAGGACCGAGGGACGAACCGTGAACACACCAGAACCCATTCAGAGGGTTGGTAAGACTCAGATCAACAGAGATTTTGTGCCTGGACGGAGACAGACGTACCTGTCGAGACTGCGAAATGTTCAAGGAAGGTAAAGCAGGTGTGTGAGGAACATTAGCCGTCAGGCTGGGGCTGGGGCTCAGTGGGGAGCATGCTTGCCCAGCAGTAATGAAGTCCTGGGTTTCATCCCCAGCATAAAATAAAAGAGAGCTACGCATGGCAGTACACATTTGTAATCCCAGCCGGAGGGAGGGGCAGGCAGAAGGATCAAGGTCATCTATCCTCAACTCCAAAACTAGTTCAAAGCCAGTCTGGGATACATGAGACCCTGCCTTAAAAGCAGCAGCAACAAACACTAGCCATTCTAGCCATCTAAAGATAAATTCCTTATCATGACGTTCCAAGCCAGCTCCTCCTTTGAATTTCCTTGATGGTCTCCCGGTCCCCTGGGATCCGAGCAAAAGGCCCTCTTTTTTCTCCTCTCTCCTTGAGTTTCCACAACAGCATTCAGGAGGACAGTAGGCTCCAGGAGACAACTCCAGTGTGTGCTGGCTGTGTGCTCTTAAACAAGTCACCGAAATTCTATGAGCCTTACTTTTCTCCTTTTCAAAATGTCAGTAATGGACCTTCTGTCTTAGAGGGTTGTTTGAAGACACAATAAAATGGCTTAAAGCATAAGAAAAAGCAAGCATTTAGTAGTTTTAGTTTTTATTATGAAAATAATACCAAAAAAGCACTAACTAGGCTGCCGAGATATCAGGCAGATGCCTGCTGTCCTAACAGCATACATACATATGCCTAGATGTCCTAACTAGGACACCTGATATCTCCGGCCTCCACACATGCAGACACACACACACATGCACACATAGGTACACACACAGGTTACATGCATACACTCACATACACATGTACACTCTCGTGTACACATGCACAGTACACACATGTACACACATGCAGGCACACATGTACATGCTCATACAAACGTGCTTGCATACATACATACATACATACATGCACACGTACACATGCATTCTCATGTGTACATTCACACACCCATCCACCATCTATGTCACACACACACACACACACACACACACACACACACACACACATGCACATATATATATACCTCTCCACACACATATCAGCTACCACAAAGTAGAAAGTCTAAGAACTCCTGTATTCATATGTCCAAGCTACCACTTAATAAGCTTAAGGGAATACTTTGAGATTGTTACCACTGACCCACATTTAATTTCCCAGCAGTCTGAGACATCTTGTACAGTTGGGAGGTTTGGACAATCTGTGTCCACATTGAACCTAAGTTTCATAGCTTAAGTCTTTCCTCTCTTACATAATTTTTTTTATTTGGGGCTAATTTTAGATTCCCAGAAAAGTTGCAAAATCAGTAGAGATTTCCTGTGTACCGTTTACCCAACTTTCCACAACATTAACACCTTACACAATCCTGAGAAGCAGACAGCTAGCTCCTTTGCTTCATCCTGATCAAGTCTCTTTCATGTAGACAGCTCCTGCCCACCTACCTTCTGTTATGCCATTGTCTTGTTGAAGAGACTGCTGTTCCCCATGGAAAGGCCCCTTTCTGCTCACTCCCTTCCACCATGTAACTTAATTCTCTCAGCCCACCTTTTCTTCAAATTAGCTCTAAAGATTCGGTTAGCTGCTTTGAGAAGAGCACTTCACAGGGGTACTACGGACTATATGCTCAGCTGTTGATTTCCAGGACCCTTGCTCACCCTGCCACGCTGGGATGGTGGATTCGGATACAGCAAACTATGGACCTTCCCTGAATTGTGTAGATAGAAGGACCTGGCCTTGAGCATGTGGACTGTCACCAGGCAACTCTGTTTTTCCTTGCACTATCCCATAATTTATTTGGTGGCTTCAGTTTTTGTTTTTCCTCCTGTAGGAGAGCTTAGATGACCTCAGAGACCTCTTTGGAAACTTTCAGATCATACCAAGTCCTATGGCCACTCAAATAACAGCAGCAGCAGCAACCCAGATTCACTTGAGTGATTAACTTGGGACACACATACTATATGTGTGTGTGTGTGTGTATAATATATATATATATATATATATATATATATATATATATATATATATATATATATATATATATATATATATATATATATATATGTATACACACACTACATATATGTATATATGTACACACACATACACACGTAGTCTCACTGTGTAGTTCAGGCTGGCCTAGAACTTGTGTGATCTTCCTACCTTAGCCTCCCAAGTGCTGGAATTACCATGTCTGACTAGCCAATCAATCTTTGTCATCAAAACACCAAACGGCTGGAGAGATGGCTCAGCAGTTAAGAGCACTGGCAGCTCTCCCAAGAACCCAAGTCTGAGTCCCAGACCAGGTTCAATTCTTAGCTCCCACAGATAGCTTATAACCATCTGTAACTCCAGTTCCAGGGAATCCAATATCCTCTTCTGGACTCTGCAGGCAACAGGCATGCATGTGAGACACACGGGTGCGTGTAGGCAACACACCTGTACACATAAGATAAAATAAAAAAATAAAATTTGAAAAATGTTTAAGAAGCAAAAAATTGGAAAACAAAACACTGAATTTAATTTCAGTTTGCTGCCCCAGCTACCACCCTACTTGGGCCTGCTGTAGGCAGGAGTGCTGGAATCTGAAATGGTAAAGAGGTCATTGTCACAGAGAGAATGGAGAGAAAGAGGTGGGGGAGAGGGGGAGGGAGAGGGAGGGAAAGGGAGAGAGAGGGGGAGGGAAGGGGAGAGGGAAGGGGGTGGGGAGAGGGAAGGGGAGGGGAAGAGGGAAAGGAAGGGGGAGGAGAGGGAAGGGGAGGGGGAGAGGGGAGGAGAGGGAAGGGGGGAGAGGAGAGAAAGCATGGCCTGTCCTTCAGGTCCCAGAGGTCCAGGTCTCTGAGGTGACTCAGAAACTTTCCTGAGCATTCCCATGGTTCTCACAAGAGTTCCCTGTACTTTAATATGGACTTTCTTCCATGCTGTCTTTATGTGACTAATTTCTACTCCAGCTGGCCATCTTCCTTTCCTGAACCTGAAAAAAACTCTCCTGCTGTCTCCTCTGTCCCTCTGAACGGTCCACTTGGAGAGGACCCAAGATGACGTCATACTCGGTCACATCCGGCCCACAGAAAATCCTCACACATTATTTATCCTGACAAAGTCTGGGAGTGCAGGCTCACCCCAGTTAAGTAATTGTATATGTACATGATGATGTATATGTATATGCTATATATGTATATGATGTACATATGGTGTGTACATGAATCTGTATGTATATGTACTGAGAAGTAGTCTGTCCGCCCATCTTCCCATCTAAGGTTGCCCACATGCATGTCAATCACCGGACCACTGTGGCCCCAAACTACAAGAACATGGATTAAGTATCCCCAGATGTGTGTTTAAAACCATCTCCCCCAGTGGAGTGGAATGCCAGGACCAGGAAGCAGAAGTGGGTGGGTTGGTGAGCAGGGGAAAGGGGAAAGGGATAGGGAGTTTTCTGAGGGGAAACCAGGAAAGGGGATAACATTTGAAATGTAAATAAAATATCTAATTTTAAAAAAAGAAAAAAAGAAAGAAAAACAAAACAAAACAAAAAACAAAAGAACATCCTCCCACAGCCTTGCTGGAAGAGGAGGCATACCCCACCAGGAAAGACAGCTGGACCCAACAGAGATGTTTCCAAAGGAATCCTTCAAACATCCTCTTGAAATTTCCCCCCAACTCTGAATACTTTTATAATCTTTACACCAATAAAGAGTTCACGAGTTTCTAGAACCCTCCTGCTGAGTCCTGGCTGTGGATCTGCTCAAGCTTGGAGGTCCAGCCTCTGGAATGTGAGCCCAGCTTGGCCTTCACATCCTATGATACTACCCTAGTTCCCTGCAGACAGGACACTTTCCCTGACCCTGTGTCCTGTTTTCCTTGACACTTGGGCTGTCTGCAAGGTCTTATCCAAGTGGTGTCATGCCCCCTTAGTTAGTTAGGGTTTCTATTGCTGTAATGAAACATCATGACCAAAAAGCAAGTTGGGGAGGAAAGGGCTTATTCAGCTTACAGTTCCACATTGCTGTTCATCACCAAAGGAAGTCAGGACAGAAACTCACACAGGGCAGGAACCTGGAGGCAGGAGCTGATGCTGAGGCCATGGAGGAGTGCTGCTTATTGGCTTGCTTCCCATGGTTCATCCAGCCTGCTTTCTTATAGAACCCAGGACCACCAGCCCAGGGTTGGAATCACCTGCAGTGGACTGGGCCCTCCTCCATTAATAATTAATTAAGAAAATGCCTTACTGCCAGATCTTATGGAGGCGTTTTCTCAATTAAGGTTCCCTCCTTTCAGATAGATACTTCTGATTTGTGTGTCAAATTGACATAAGCCTAGCCACCATACCCATTTCCCCGGACACAGCCAAGTTAGCCCTAAATCTGTGCCCAGGGCTGACTGTGCTTGCATTCAGTCATGTTTGTGGACAGGTAGCCTCTGCAGGGAGGACTCCCTCTGGGAGACTGAGAAGAGGCCCATTCTTTCATCTGGGACTCCTCTCAGCGCTGAGTCTAACTTCTAATGCCTCTACATTAGGGATCTGTTACATGAATGAGGAGTTGACTTGACCATACAATGAGCAAAGCCAAATTAGGGACTTCACAAAGTGCACCCTGACCGAAGTCATGGGGCATCCTGCAGCTAGTGTTCGGTTGGTCAATTCTCTAGTCCTGTTCTCCTCTTGCCCACAGGCCTTTTCTAAATGCCCCACAGACCAGGCAGGCTATAGTGTGGTCATGATGAGACTTAGGGAAATTGAGGCTCAAGGAGGGCAGACTCTGGACGCACTGAGAGAAAGCTCCCAGAGGACCTATATCATCCATCCCTCGTTGTCACAGGCTGGGTGAGGATAACCAGCCGTCTCTTCTGGAAATCCAGGGAAACAGCTCTAAATATCCTGTAGTTCAACTAGTGAACTAACATGCAGGAAATGCAGTCATCTGGGGTTTTCATTGATCACAGGAAAGCAGTATTAGTTAATATTAAAAATGAACTTAGCTCTCCTGACCACAGAGTTCTCTTTGGCTCCCCATAGGCAACCCAACACCCCAATCCTCTTTCCCGCATGTTTCATTAACTGCTCCTCAACTCCCATGAAGTCACAAACTGGCACGAATGAAAGGTCTGGGAGTGTAACTTCCTAAGACACCAACACTGAGCGAATTATTTGCTTTTTGAGGGCACTCTCATATTCTACACAAAGTTTTATCTTTTATCTCATGTCTTTTAGAAGTCCTTGGTTGTAAGCCACAAAAATAGTTTTGAGCTATCTTAAGCCAAAAGGAATTTATTGGAAAGATGTGAGCAGTTCACAGTCTCAGAGGCAAATGTGGAAAGTCAGACCATGGGAAGGACAGAGCAGGGCAGCTCTGGACAGCAGAACTCTGTGAGTTGTCCCCTGAAGATGCTGCTCTCACAGGAGCCTCCGATTTAGATACCCACAACCCCCATGTCTCTCTCCAAGATTCAGATTTCCCTGAGAGTGTCTGACAATGAATTTGGGTGCCAGCCCTACCTCATACTCAGGGTTGGTTTTGACCAACAGCCCACCTTCATCACACCAAGTTAGGAAGGGGTAGCTCCTTCAGGAAGAGCTGCAGGGCAGAAAAACAAACAAAACAAAACAAAACAAAACCAGATGTCCACTATAGACATATTTTATAGCAACCTCCATTAATACATTCAAAATCTGCCTCAATTTTCCAAAGTTCATTTCATACAAAGTTCTCTTCTCATATTAGCTGCTGGAAAGCTTAAGGCTCATGGGAAACATGTGGGATTTTTATGGTGTTCACATTGGCCTTGCCTCTTTACCAGGTCTATTTTATGTTTTCAATGTTTCCTTTTCTTTCTAGTTAGCTATACTGGGGCGTGTGTGTTTGTGTCTGTGTGTTTGTGTCTGTGCATTTCTGGAATAAGTCAGATCATAAATGAGCAGATTATCTATGACTCTTTAGGAATGTGTGATGCTATAGGATGAGCTTGTCTGTACTGAGGGTTTTCCCATCAGAAGTCTAAAACCCAATGGTTACAGAGATGTCACGACCCAGCGTCCCTGGGGTACGCTCCATGTTTAGTGCCTCCCCAGAGTCACTAGATGCAAACAAGTTGTGTCAAACTTGCGCTGCATAATACTCCTATGTTTGGGGACCACAGTGTGACCTATGGTAACACAGGCCAGGGCAACAAGAGAGGGAGCGGGAAAGAGCACAGGAACAAAGGTTAGTTGGCAGAGACAATGTGGAGCAGGGCCCCAGTCCGGGTTACTTTCCAAGTGACCTCAGCTGAGCTCTCCTTCTGGAGGAGATGGCCTGGTCTGGAAGCACCAAGGAAAATCTGGCAGTGCCTGGGAGAGTTAAAACACAGCCAACTGCCCCAAGAGCCAAGAACGGGCCAGAGAACTCTGGTGAACTTCCCAGAGTCCCATAGCAACCAGCTCTTGACTGGAGAGGCAAGGCTGAGGTTGGGAGGGAAAGATGCAAGGTCTGCCTGCTGCTCTCTAAAGAAGCCCAGCCCCACCCTCCAACCTCTGATAAGCTGTCATTTTGCCTGTGAGCCTGTGGCTGGGAGAGACCTGGGAATGGTATGCTCCTCACACTGGTGCTGGTTGCAGAGGTCAGCCCCCCAACCATTCTGCCTGGCTCAAGCAGAGATCAGCAGCCAGGGGGATCCAACATGAAGTTCTCCAGTTTCCAGGGAGGAGTGGCTATGATCTTAGTTACCAGGGCAGGAGATTCAAGATCTGTGTTTGACCTTCTGTACCCCTGGGTACCCTCAAAGGCTCCTCTTTCACTTTTCTCTGCTCTCTCCTCTTACATGTGATCTCACGTGGCAGAACAAGGGACCTCTTCCAGCTCTCTAAGCTTGAGTGCCCACAATTCCGCCCCTGTTTCTAGTTCAAACTACATGATTGTCCAAATGCCTCTGTTCACGCTGAGTACATGGACTGACCGTGTCCATCCCTCTTCTCGCTAGCCATGGCTAGGAGAAGGTGCATTCCTCTAGGATCATAGAGGGGCTCAATAAATATTAATTCTATTGAGTTGTCAGCACTGGCTTATCCCTTTAGCCGAAAGGTCACTGGAAGAGCCCTCAAAGCTTTCTTGGGTCCAGATGAGAAGGGATTCCTGTACCCAAGGGCCATAAGCTCAATATTCTGAGAAGAGGTGTGTTTGGACCATTGGTAAAAAGCAGTTATATTAGTCAGGGTTCCCCAGAGAAATATAACTTACAGAATGGGGATTTATTAGAATGGCTTACAGGTTGTGGTCCAACTAGTCCACCAATGGCTGTTTACCAACAGAAGGTTCAGTCTATGCGGCTAGATGTCTCAGATGGTCTTCAGTACACACCAGAATCTTGAAGAAGTAGGCTCTAATGCCAGTGAAGGACTGGACTCTTGTTTTTGAGAATGAGAGCTATTGCGGGAAATTTAAAACAAATGAATCCACACTATTGCTGGCCAAGCACTGGTGGGCATGGCCTGCCTGCTTTCATCTTGTGGAGACTCTCTGACTCAGAGCTCTGAAATCTCTCCACCCAGCTAGGGGGCTGTTAACACTCCAGCCCCATGCTTCAAAACCCTCATGGCTTTTTGTGGTCTACATCAGGCAAACCAATACTATGCCATCGTACTCTCTGGAACCCAGTCGAGCCACATTGTGAAGGAAAACACCACACAAATTTAGTTCAGAATCAATGGCAACTCAATCACTGGGCGCATCAACTAGAATCCTAATCTTGTAAGCCATATTAAATCTAAATCCTCTGGTGGTGAATCCTGGTGGATTTGCCATCTAAACTGGGAGACACTCGTAGCTACTTCTTGTCCTTTCACTCTCCCCATCCAAAAGCCCCAATCCCTCTCCTGCCTCCTCTCTTCTTCTGCCCAACCCAGAAGTCCTGCCTACTCGCCCAGTGATTGGTTCCTTTGTTCATTAGGGGAAAGTTCACAAGAAGTCACCTGAGTATGTGACTCATTCCTTGTTCTAGACAACCCCTCCTGGGAAAAGCAGAATTAACATCAAAATACAAACAGCACCAGGGCCATCCACAACAGAGAGCAAGCTGGCAAAAGAGAGACAGCTTCCTTCTTCCACATTCTTTATATAGGCTGCCAGCGGAAGGCGTGGCCCAGATTAACGATGCATCTTCCCTCATCCAAAGACCTGGATTAAAGATGTGTCTTAAAATTGGCTCTTTCAGCCGGGTGTGGGCGTGGTGGCGCATGCCTTTAATCCCAGCACTCGGGAGGCAGAGGCAGGTGGATTTCTGAGTTCGAGGCCAGCCTGGTCTACAAAGTGAGTTCCAGGACAGCCAGGGCTATACAGAGAAACCCTGTCTCAAAAACAAAAAACAAAAAACAAAACAAAAAAAAAATTGGCTCTTTCTTCTTCAAAGGATTTAATTAGGTTTTTTTTTTAACCCTTTACAGGTGTGCCTAGCCTTTTGGGTTTTACTAATTTCAGATGTAGTCAAGTAGACAACCAAGAATAGCCATCATGGCAGCACTCTGAGCCTTTTGAAGAACTCCTTTTTAGCAAGCTGATTCCTATGCACTCCCTCCTGGACCATTTGAACATGATTCTTGAAACCGAGCTAAGTGCAAGGAGCCACCTAAACCCTCCATGATTGCTCAAGAGTGGTTTTAGCACTGAGGTGACACCCTCTGTGTAAGACCTTACCTGTTACCCAGTTTGACTCTTCTCTGAGCACAGCAGACCTTTGGCCATGAATCTGCCCTGGCCCCTGTGTGAGCTGGTTTGCTCAACTGTCCTTTCCAGTCAACATGAGCTGAATTCTCCCCTTCCCACAAGGCCTCATTCAAACCGCTCTCCCACAAGACCCTCATCTTCCCCTGTGGCCCCCAAACCTGTTCACCTGTGTCTTAGCATATACCTCCCTAGGCCTCCTCAGGGCCTCTCATTCCTGCATGCTCTCCTCCTTGGTTTGGCTGTCTCTGGAGAACATTTCTTGTTCCTGTCAGAACTCAACAAGGACAGTAGTGGACTGATATCCTGGCTCTGGTTCTGCTCATGTGACAGGACCTTTGCATTTTAAAAATTACACTTATTCATTTATTTGTGGGCACATGTGCGTAGACATGGGGGTCAGAGAACAACTTTGTGAGAGCCGTTTCTCTCCTTCCACCGTAAGGATCCCAGGGACTGATTTTGGATCTTTAGGCTGGAGGCCATCTCACCCTCTCAATAGCCCCTGATACCTCCCAGGCTCCAATGGCCTCTGGGTTACTCTGCCCTTCTAGGCCTTCTCATAGGCAGAGGAATTCCTGTCTGACGCCATAGACTCACGCTGACTCCTTCACCTCACAATGGTCACTTCTGTTACAGAGGGGCCGCATCTTCCATGATGCACTTGCAGAACAGAAAGGGCCCTCACAGGGATGCCCTTTCGGTCACAGCATTCCTGCAGGACAAACTATCTGGCCCTCTGTGACTCCAAGGGGCCAGGGCCTTTATTTCTCTCCTGTCTCTTAAAGAGCAAGTGACTGCATATGGCCCCCAGGCCTTGCTGCCTTTTGAACTCTGAGGAAGCCAGTCTACCTTTTGTTTCTCTGTGACACCCAGGCCAGTGGTCTTGATAAATTGGAGGCTGCACAGAAAGCTGGGAGGCCTGCCAACAACTGGACCTCTCTCCTGCAGGAAACTGCTGACTAGAAATACTGGAGCCACCAAGGCAGCTCCTGGCTACTGGGCTCAAAGAGTTATAGTATGAATCCTCAGAGCATTCAAACAGAGCTCAGAGGCCAGGCCAGGGGGAGGATGTGGCCTGAGCAATAACATTAAAGCTCTACCATGCCCAAGAGGAAAGACACTGGCTAGTAGATATTTTCAGTATCCTGACAGATTTGATGATGGGCTCCCCACAAGACAAGGTGCTTCCTTGAGCAACTCTTTTGAACCTCCTTAGAATGACTTCAAATGGTAGGGAGCAGAATGGGGTAGGGTGTGTGCGTGTCATATGCCAGCATCTTCCCGGAGAGTCTCCCTAGTGAAGCTGGGACTTCCCTGTCTGTTCCAAGGCGTGCATGAAGTTAGAGCCTTCTTCCATGTGACATGGTTGGCATTTCCATTCTGTAGGGGTTTGTCACAGCAGGTGGGCTATAAGGTCACCATCCCAATGTTATACGTAGTCACTATAAAATCTTTCCTCCAAGAATTTAAGAGCTTGTGTGTTTTCCCTTGGTTTTTATCTTTACGGTTTCTTTTCTTTTTTCTTTTCTTCTTTTTCTTTTTTTCTCTGACTCAGTATTTGGGTGTTTCTCCCAAAGTCACTAGGGTGTGATCTAAGAATGAGAGTTGTGCCAGGCTTGGGGGTTGAGCTGCTTTTCTGCACCCCGATAAACAAACATGGGAGCCGAGACTGAAGCTGCCTGTCTGCCCCTTGGCACTGTTCCTAGGCTACTCCTGAAGCACAGGCCCTCTGTCCCCAGGAGATTTCCAAGAGGGGGGATGTGGCCTTCCCACCTACGGGCATGGGGTCCTCTCTCAGGGACATGAGGAGGAGGAGGGAAGGGACTGAGGGCACTGCAGGTCTTACGCTTTCCCTGAGTACCTATGTGACCAGAAACTGTGTGCTAAGCCTCTTCCAGGAAACCCTCCAACTCCAGGGGCCTTAGGCTGGGAGGGTTTGGTTGCCCACCAGGTTTGAATTCTTCTATCTTCTCAGGAAGTCGATCCCTCTTCTTTTTTGGTCTTTGTGTTGCTTCAGGCTTCTTCTCAGGTCATCCACTATCCTTTTTCACCAACTCTTCACACCAACCCAAGTCTTCTCTCTTCCCCTCTGTTTATACTATTTCTAGCAGTTTCTCTGAGAACAGAGGCCTGGGAGCCAAATCTCACCTCTCTCTCTCTTTCTCTCTCTCTCTTTCTCCCTCCTTCCCTCCCTCCCTCCCTCCCTCTCTCCTCCTCCTCTCTCTCTCCCCCTCTCTCCCCACCAGGCCTCCCTGCTCTCCCCTCTTTTCTTCTTCCCTCAGTCCTGTTCCCTCTCCTTCCAAGAACATGCCATTTCCCAGAAAGTTCCATTTGCAGTCATGGATATTTTCATGTGTTTCCCGTTCTAACATCGCAGAGGAATGTCTGACGTCATCTCCACAAGAGAATCCAATAGCCACCCGCCCCAGTTACTCTCTCCTTTCCTTTCTTTGCTAGATCTTTGCTCGGTCTTGACTCTATTAAATGCAACTTTCTCTGTGTGTCGCTGGACCCCTGTTCCACCCTGAGTGTCTTGAACTGTGTTGCTTTATAGCCCTCAGATGTAGGTCTCAAGAGACCTAACTCGTTAGTTCCGAACTCGTCTACACAGTAGAATCATCTCAGGAAATGTAACACTCCTATGTTTAGATCACTCCCTATGGCAATTAAGTCAGAATGTCTGGGGGGTGGGAACCAGCCTGCAGTAGGTTTTAAACATTCCCAAAGATTCCAATAGATCTCAGAGATTGGGAGCCACCAATATGAAGAGGGTTGTGCTAAAGGGAGTGAGAACCTGTAACTCACTGGATATACTCCAGTGGGGGAACTGTGAAGACAGAGAGGAGGGTCCAGGATACCTTCCAGGTACACCCGACCTCTCCCAGCCTGTATCTTAAGAAGGGCTGATCACCAGCCCAGGAGACTTCCTGCTTCATCAGCAGAGGGTGCAATTTCAAACAGGACATCTCAGAAGCTTAGCATCCAGAAGCCATGGATGGGTCTGGAGGAGAGCAAGCAGTCAGTGTTCTTCCTTCCTGGAGTCAGACCCTCAAGCCCTGGATGCTTGCTGGCTTGGCTGAGCATGTGTGCCTGGTGAAGGACCTCATCCCCACTCCTATCTCTCTGGCTGAGGATGCAGTCAGCTGGGACAGCAGGAGGCCATGTGATCCAACCAAGGATGGGGGACTGTAAATGTTTGTGATGACCCCTGTGGTCTTTCAAAATAGCAGTCACACACACACACACACACAAAAAAGGAAGCTGCAGAAGACTTACCACCTGTGGCAGAGTCTCAGGTCCTCAGCTCCAGCGGCTTGGGCTGGCATCTTCATACATGGCTGTCAGACACCTGTGTGGACCCTTCTATGCCTGTTTAAATAGATTACTGGACCTAGCCAGCCTCAGGGTTTGCCTTCGTTACTTTTCTATTGCTTTGATAAGATACTATGACAAAGGCAAAAGCAGTGTGCACAGTGAGAGCTCTGTGACTATTAGCATGTGGTGACACGCAAACACATGTGATGAATGCCAGTTTATTGCGTATTCTGGAAAGACAATCTATGTTTCTGGCTTTGTAAAGACTCAACAAAGCAACTCAAAATACTGTTCTAGTTTATGCCCCAAACCCTATGTCCAGAGCACACTGCCCATAGCATTTCTGGGCCTAACACAATGACTGAGACCCTGAGGGGGTTTCTGACTGTCTGAACATCATGGCTTCGCAGGAATGACAAGTATTTAACAAATATCTACTTCAGAGGTGGTGAGAAGGGAAAAAAATATCTGATTTCTGTGAGTTCAAGCCTCTTTCTGGGTGGCTCCTGTCCTGCTAACCTGAACCAGATAATCACTCTCGGGGAGAGGAATTAGCCTGCTGGTTGCAATGTGCCTCTAGAGGTGCTCACCAGGATGGTCACCCACAGAGCCATTTACAACAAAGGCCTCAATGCTTCAGCCTCCTTCCTGCCCAGGCTGTTTAAATTAAGATGAATTTCCAGTTCCTCCCAGCTGGTGGTTTGATGGAAAAGGCCTGGCTGGTTGTACCAGGGCTGTTGGACGTTGTCTTCTAAGAGACTGCCAGACTCAAAAGGGGCAATGTGCTGGTCTGATGTGAAAAGTGTTGCTTAGCAGTGGGGAATTCCAGCAATTTGAAACCAGAGGCAATGTGGCAGACACACCATTTATATCCTGGGACCAGCAGTCAAATGAGGGGTGAACTCTGTGGCTATGGTAAGACCCTGGCCAGTGAGCCTTCCACACCCCATCTCTCTCCTAGGATCAACTTGTGTATTAATTTTATTCTTTTAGGCTGACCAGAAACTTCTAGAGGCTGCCTTTTCTACTGTGGGAGCAGAGGGTGACCACATGGAACCAGGAGCAGATACTGTTCAAGCATCGCCAAGAGAAAAAGTATTGTCCAGCCTCTGTGCAGTTTCCCACGACCTACCACTAGATGCTTGAGCCTGTTGCATCACTTAGACTGTGGTTAAGAGTTTACATTCCAGGGCCAGTTCTTCTAGCCTACTGTCTATGAGGGAAGAGTCCAGGAATCCCACTGGTGCCCAGACAATGGTGATGACCCCAGAGACTTGAGAAGTCAGGCGGGACACCTAAGAAATGAAAGAGAATGCTCTCAAGACTCTGAGTTCTCCCTGGGTACTGATTCACTGTTTAAAAAATTATGAGGTGTAAACAGCTGCAGATGCCACTTTTTAAAATTTGTCTCGAAAAGGTTCTCCATTTAAAAGCATACAGATTTCAAGAAGTCTTGCAAAGCAATTCATGTCATAAAATGGCCCATTTATTAATAATGTAAAGCGTTGCATTTCTTGTAAGATACATCCTGCACTGCGGGACCAATGTATTGTGTGGTTGGTAATCTCTTACCATCTCAGAGTCCAAGACTCTCACTAGGAATTTATTTTGTGAGGAAAATTCTTAAGGCAGGAAAAAGCTGTGTAGAAGCACACACTGAAGAGCGGGCAGTGCATGCATCCTGGGACTAGGGTTGCATGCTATGTCCCACTGTGTAACTCAGACAGATGGAGACCACAAAGGCTGCTGCTGTCCAGGGGAGGCAGTGCAACAGCTGTTCCCCATGCAGTCAGCCCTGAGGGGCTTCTGAGGGAATGGGTGACTCATGGCAACCTCCTCAGCACTTGCCTTTGGTGACGTTCCCCTTTCCTGAACACCCTGGCTGCACATGTTATATGGTTTGCTTTCTTTCTCTCTGCCTTGTCACCTGTTGTCATCTTTTATGGATGGCCTCAAAGGGTGAATGCCAGTGAAGAGAGAGGGCTGTGGCTTTCTAATCATCAGACTTAATGTCAATGACAGGCTTCACTGAGTACTAGTCATAAGATCCAAGGTAAGTTAATCCCTTCTGCTTCTTCATCTGTGATGTGCGTGGATAATGATATCCATGACTAGGCTGATATCTTTTTAAAACCTTTTTAGTATATATATATATATATATATATATATATATATATATATATATCCGTATCTTCTGGAAGAGGAAGCTCTCTTAACTGCTGATCCCTCTCTCCAGCCTTTCTAACACTTCTTTGACGCTTAAATGATTAGTGCTTGCAAAGCCTTAGAACAATGTCTAGCAGAAAGCCACACCTTCAATAAGCATCAGCTACTACCATTA
>LR753518.1:258584-287619 GCA_902729485.2 Mus minutoides | reverse complement strand
AACCTTGAGCTCGGAGAACTCTCTGTCTTAATCTTCTGGAGTCCATAGCCGGTATGCTATCAAGACCTCCATACCAAGATCCAGATCAGAGACTTCTATATCCAAGTCTCCAGGTTAGGGTCACTGGTGAGCCTTCCAAATCTGGATTGTAGCTCATTCCAAATATAGTCAAGTTGACAACCAGGAATAGCCACTACAAGTAGTTTCAGATTTTTTTCCCCTTTCCTTCCCTTTCTTTTCCTTCCCTTTCCTTTTTCCTTTTTCCTCTTTCTTTCCTCTTTCCTCTCCTCTCCTTTCCTTTCCCCCTCTCTTCTCTCCCTCCTTCCCTTCCTTCCTCCCTTCTCCCTTCCTCCCTCCCTTCCTTCCTCTCTTCCTTCCTCCCTCCCTCCCTCCCTTCCTCCCTTCCTTTCTTTCTTTCTTTCTTTCTTCCTTCCTTCCTTCCTTCCTTCCTTCCTTCCTTCCTTCCCCCTGACCCCCCCATGACTGAGTCTCACTATGTAGTTTGGGTGTCCTTGAATTTATTTACTATGGAGACCAGGCTGGGCTTGAACTCACAATGAGAGAGGCAGCTGCTTAAATAACTAATTTTTAACCTTTGTTCTTCTCTAATATGCATTTAGCAACACACATTTCCAAATACAATTTTAGCTGCACCCTATGTGATTTTCTTCATTAGTTTTTTGTCTGTTTTTGTTTTTAATTTAAATTTGGGAGGGGGCAGGGCAGGGTCTCATTTACCTGAGGATGGCTTTGAACTTCTGCTCCTCTGTTCTTAACCTCCTGAAGTGTGGAATTACAGACACTTGTCATCCACAGCTGGCTTTATATGGTGGTAGTGATGGCCTCTCGTGAGCTCTAGGCAGGTGATCACTTTCTCGTAGCCTCTAATAGTTTTTATTTATTTTAAGGCTTCTTTTGTGTACATGTGTTCTGCCTGCATGTCTTTGCACCACATTCGTGCCTGCTGCTCGTAGCGGTCAGCAGAGGGCACTGACCCCTTAGAACTGGAGTTACAGATCGTTATGAGACACCATGTGGGTGCTGAGAGGCGAAGTGCTCTTCTCTCTCCCTGCAAGACAGCCCTGGCTGGCCTGGAACTTGCTTTGTAGACCAGGCTTGAACTCACAGAGCTCCACCTACCTCTGCCTCCTGAGTGCTGAGATTAAAGGTGGGCATCATCATGCCCAGTAGAATAAGTGCTCCTAACCAGAGTTATCTCTCTAGCCCTCCTTTAAGGAAAAAAATATTATTTATTTTGACTAGGCGTTTGGGTGTTTTGTCTGCTCGTATGTGAGTGCCCTTTGTGCAGATCAGAAGACTAAGGGCCAGCTGGCAAGATGGCTCAGCTGGTAAGAGCACTGGCCGCTCTTCCAAAGGTCCCAAGTTCAAATCCCAGCAACCACATGATGGCTCACAACCACCTGTAATGAGATCTGATGCCCTTTTCTGGTGCATCTAGAGTCAGCTACAGTGTACTTATGTATAATAAATAAATCGTTGGGTCAGAGCGAGCAGGGCCGACCAGAGTGAGTGTGGTTGACCAGAGGGAGCAGAGGTCCTAAAAATTCAATTCCCAACAACCACATGAAGGCTCACAACTATCTGTACAGCTACAGTGTACTCATATACATAAAATAATCTTCACCCCCCCCCCCCCAAAAAAAAAAAAGAAGACTGAGGGCATTGGGCACTCTGGAACTAGAGTTATGACAGCTGTGAGCCAGCATGTGAGTGCTGGGAATTGAACTTGCGTCCTCTGAAAGAACAGCCAGTTCTTTTGACCACAGGTTCATTTCTCCAGCCCCTTTCTGTTAGTTGCATGATTTTTATTATCACTCCATTCAAAATGTTTCCAGTTTCTGTTGTGGCTTCACCTGTTTCAGCCCTCCCAATTTGCTTTACAATCTGTTCTTGAGTTAATGTCTAATCTGTTCTTTTTTTTTTTTTTTTTTGAAAAATAAGGATGTTTATTAAGGACATTTCTAGCCCACAGCTAGGGCTCATACATGGTTCTATGAGCAACTGTCTGACCTCATCCCCATTCAATGTGAATGACACTAGAGAGGCCAGGCCACAGGGAGGTCTAATCTGTTCTTAAACACATCTAATGAATTATTCTCAAAATTCTACAACTTCTAATTTTTTTTTACCCACAATGCTCTGCTCAGACTCTTGGCAATCATCTGGGTTTTAAAAATGGTTGTTTCTTTCTTTTCTTTTCTTTTCTTTTTTTTTTTAATTAATGGTGTGTGTGTGTGTGTGTGTGTGTGTGTGTGTGTGCGTGCGTGACAGAGTGGTGTATGCACATCACTTGGGGCTATAGCTACAGAAACAAGAGACAGATTCCCTGGAGCTTGAACAGCCCAGTGTGGGCACTGGGAACTTGAGCCCTCCGCTAGAGCTGTAAACACTCACCACCACTGGGCCATCTCTCAGGCCAAGTGAGTCTGTGTTTTGGACCCAGTGATCACAGCTGCGATCCGTGACTGATATACTTGGATCTCTTCTGGGTGTTACTGGCTTTTCATCCCAGTGATTCATCTGGAGACAGAGTTCCTTCTGGTTGTGGTGTGTAGGAAGAACTTGGGAGTCTAGGGTTATGTTAGTTTCCTTCATGGGCTTGGGAGCTGGGGATATAGGCGACTGGGTTCTTCCGTCCTCATGCAGCCTCAGATGGTTTAGCAAGCCTCCATGAGGCTTAGTAGCTACTCCATGAGGTTTAGTCTAGAGATAGCAGTGGAAGAGTAGGTAAACCAAACCATGTGTCCAGTAACTCAAAAGTCTTAACAAATACTTACAAAAAGCACTTGGGGGCATCTTAAAGCCAACAGGATAGTGACATGCCACCTGTCCCGGGGCACAAGGACATGTCACCCTAGCACTTCATGCACAGTGGTTCCTTTTTAAAAGGTTTTACTTTGTGTGTTTTATCTTCACGTA
Source organism: Mus minutoides (assembly GCA_902729485.2). Taxonomy (NCBI): domain Eukaryota; kingdom Metazoa; phylum Chordata; class Mammalia; order Rodentia; family Muridae; genus Mus; species Mus minutoides. The sequence goes on along the minus strand of LR753518.1, from coordinate 284,679 downwards.
TGTATATGGGACATGTGAAATCAGAAGAGGGTATAGGATCTCCATGTCCTAGAATTACAGATGGCTGCGAACCATCATGTGGGTGACGGGAACTGAACCTGGGTCAGCAGTAGAGGCTCTTCACCACGAGCCATTTCTTCAGCCTCAGTTCCTGTTTTACACATGGCCAGTGTCGGGCATCCCAAGGATAGCAGTGCACAGTAGACAGTGACAGGCTGTTAACTAACTTGGACCTTGTCTCTGAGTACTCACATGGTGGTGTAACATCAGGTCAGGTTCAGGGAGATGAGCTGCTGGGGAATCTTCCTTGCTTTGGGTGGGGGTCTTTTTATTTTTTTGCTTTTGTTTGTTTGTTTGTTTTTTTTGTTTCTCTGTGTGGCCCTGGCTGTCCTGGAACTCACTTTGTAGACCAGGCTGGCCTCGAACTCAGAAATCCGCCTGCCTCTGCCTCCCGAGTACTGGGATTAAAGGCGTGCACCACCTTCGCCCGGCCATTTTTTGCTATTTTTGAGACAGAGTCATTCTGTGTAGCCCTGGCCCCTAGCTTTCCTGGAACTCTCTGTGTGGTGTGCAGTGACTACACACAATGAATTCGCCCCTGAACCTGGCTCTGAGCCGGAGACAGTACTCACCATGTAGCCCAGTCCAGTCTTGAAGTAACAGAGATCCATTTGCCTTTGTCTCCTGGATTCTAGGATTAAGGATGTGCACAACCAGGCTGGGTGCAATCATTGTTTATCTCAGGAAAATGTCATAAGTAAAATCAGGTCAATTTTTACCTTTTCATGAACACAGGATAATCTTGCATGATTTCACACACACACACACACACACACACACACACACACACACACACACACACAGCCGTATGTATGTCTTCTGTATGTGTATGTGCACCATGAGCATGCCTGGTACCCCTAGAAGTCAGAAGTAGAAGTTGGATCCTGCAACTGGGTAGCAGCCAGGAACCAAAAACCCTGGTCCACTGCAGGAGCAGTAAGTACTTTTAAGAGCTGAGCCATTTCTTCAGCCCCTGACGCTTTCTTAAATCTTGACAGTTCTAAACAAACTGATATTTGAATTCAAGCCCAGTCCACCTTATCACTTAAGTCTCTAGCCATGTGACTGACCTGTCCTTCCCTAAGGGATAGAAAGACCCAGTGACTGCAGAGCTGAGGCAGGCTATGGCACAGCTGGGATCTGTCTAGTGGTACCCTGGGGGAGCTCTTAGGCCACCAGCCCATGAGCCTGCAGAGAGTGTCAGCAGCAGGCAAGCACGGGGCGGGGCACAGGGCACTTGGAACCAGGAGGCTGGGCAGAGACTTTGTAGGCTGTGCTCCATCATAGCGATGGGCTGCAGGGATGTAATTCCTGTTATAGAAACTCCCAGTCCTGGAACTGCTGTCTCACGCTCCTGCTTAGTCCCTAGACTACCAAAGCAGTAGACATTTCACATGAGACAGTTTTTGTTTTTTTCTTTGTTTTGCCTACAGGAAAAAGAAGCAAATTAGGACGCACTGAAAACAAACGAAAGCTGTCAATCATTCTCTAGATAGGAAATACACATTGCTGTTGCCTGAAAGGTGGACTAGGCCATTCCACCTCCAGATGCCTTTCTGTCAAAGCTAGCCTGGGAAGTCAGTGCCAGGGGGAAAGCCCTGTCCTTGTGATCACAAGTGAGTTGTAGCAGGAGAGTCCCAGCCATTCCTGGGAACTAGTGTTTTGAGGCAGGAGGATGGCAGCCCTGGCCCCTGCACCACCACGCCAGAGAAGGCTCCAATTTCATCTACTCCAGAAAAGGATAAGGGACTGAAAACCGGGGAAAGAAGGCTCAGCCTGGCTCACTCAGGGGAAACCAGCCATGGGGTTTGCATGAGGTATAAACCATGAGGGCTCTGCCCTCAGCTGGGGGTGGGGACAGATGGAAAGGCTGCTCCTAAGAGACCAACGGGGTGAACAGAGGCTGACACACTGCCACCTGGAACGCACAGCCATGAAACCTTGGCGCCAGCTGCTCTACTCTACTCTACACGGCCTTTGGGTGTGTGGGACCAAATTCGTGGCCCCAAACATTTTTCAAAGTCAGAAACAAGAAGAAACAAGTATTTTTCATCTCACATGGATACTGTCTCAGTAAGTGGTTTTTCTTTTGTTCATCCGATTGGCTTGGTTGAAGGAAAAACGTTGCTTTCCAAATTAAGCTTTCCCCAATGAGTGACTGAGTAGATAAACTTAATTTTGCTCGGCTCTAACAGAATCCCTGTTACGGCGGCTCAGAGGTCAGCCCTCCAAGGAGAGAACTATTTAACCTCTCTGGGGAGGTCTGGGTCACGGCAGGTGCAGCGTTTACGAAACCTTGTGTTGTCAGAGAGGCATGCAAACACATACATGCACATATGCATGCACATATACACGCACATGCATGTGTTAATGCACACAGACACATGAGAGAAGTTGCACAAGTGACTCAAACAAACATTTTCAATATTTGAGAACTGAAAAAAAAAAAAAAAAGATGTGTAGGCTGGGTGTAGTGGCTCAAACCTGTGATCCTTGCACTCAGAGGATGCTGAGACAGAAGGATTGCTGTGAGTTCTAGGCCAGCCTAGGCTCCTTAGTTGAGTTTCAGTTCAGCAAGGGCTATAGTGTGAGAACATGTCTCAAGAAAAGAAGCAGGGCGGTAGAGCTGGCTCAGCGGGTATGTTATGGCAGAGGAACTGTGTTCTGTTCCCAGACCCCACAGGGCAGCTTACAACTGTCTGTAACTCCGGTTCCTGTCTGAATCCCTCTCTGACTTCTGTGGGCACCAGGCCTGCACACAGTGCACATATATACATATAGGCAAAACCTCATATACATAGAATAAAAATAAATCTAAAAACAATAGCAAGTTTTAAAAAGGGGAAAATGGTGTGCGCTGTTAATATGTTTGTTATGTGCCTAAGACCCCAGTGCCTTGGGACAGCTCTAGGTTTGGGGTTTAGAAGTTTAAAAATAAGTCACATGTTGAACAGCATGTTTCTCGTTTATTTTTGTCTCGTCCTTGCAGTACAATCAAGGCTGAGTGAACTACTGCTAACTGGCGCAGTCCCCCAACAGTCACAGTGTGTGAGGGAAGCACGCTTGTGTGACCCTCTATGGTGCACAGTCTGTCTGCCTCTGCTCCTGGGCAGGGCTGGGGTGGGTGTGGCTGTGTCCTGCTTCAGTCCGAGTCCATGGCAAACAGCTGGATGTCCTGCGGGTTCCAGTACAGGCCGACTGCCGAGTTGTAGACCAGGGACCAGACGTACGGGATGAAGAACTCCTCAGGCTGCTCTTCTTCCACGTATTTGAACTTCAGTTCTGGAAATTTCTGCAATGAGAACAAGATGACTTTTATGTACAAGCACAGCAGTGGAGACTATACAGCAAGCCCCTCCCCGGAGTGCTTGCAGGCTGGGCGTACAGGCCTCTTCACAGATTCTGAGGGTCAAACGGCTTCTGGGCTGGGAGAGTATAACTCACCTGCTGTGCTGCCTGGTTTGATGTCAACTTGACATGAGCTAAAGTCATCTGAGAGGAAATCTCAACGAAGAAAATGTCTCTCTACAGGCTGTAGGCAAGCCTGTAGAGGATTTTCTTAATTAGTGACTGATGGAGGAGAGCCTAGCCCATTGTGGGTGGGAACATCCCTGGGCTGGTGGTCCTGGGTTCTATAAGAAACCAGATGAGCAAGCCAGGGGGAGCAAGCCCGTGAGCAGCACCCGTGCACGGCCTCAGCATCAGCTCCTGCCTACAGGTTCCTGTTCTGTCTTTTGAGTTCCTGTCCTCAACTGCTGTATGGAACCGTGAGTGAAACAAAGCCTTTCCTCACCAAGTTGCTTTGGTCATGGTGTTTCATCGCAGCAATAGTAACTAACTAAGATGATGTGACCTTGGGTGGCTTGCTAAGGAGGGTCCTAAAGGAGGTTTGGTAAAAGGAGGCAGGTCTCTGCTGGGTAGCAGACAAGGTAAATGCCCTCTCTCCTATTCAGGGTCAAGCCTGGCTCTTCTTGAGAGATTTTGTCTTGAGAAGTGGGTTATTTTGGAGGTGAGAATCTTCCCTCAAACATTCCCCCCCCCCCCCCAGACAGGGTTTCTCTGTATAGTCCAGGCTGTCCTGGAACTCACTTTGTAGACCAGGCTGGCCTCAAACTCAGAAATCCGCCTGCCTCTGCCTCCCAAGTGCTGGGATTCCCTCAAACATTCTTTTTTTTTTTCCCCTCGTTCTGGTCAACCTTGCTCGCTCTGGTCTGCCCCACTCACTCTGGCTGGCTGGCCCCGCTTACTCCGGCTGGCCTCCCTCAAACATTCTTTTTTTTTTTTTTTTTTCCGAGACAGGGTTTCTCTGTGTATCTCTGGCTCTCCTGGAACTCACTTTGTAGACCAGGCTGGCCTCGAACTCAGAAATTCGCCTGCCTCTGCCTCCCAAGTGCTGGGATTAAAGGCGTGCGCCACCACGCCCGGCCCCTCAAACATTCTTAACCTTCTTCATACTATATAAAGTTCTCTGAGACATACAGACTTTGGGTGTGGGCAAGTGCTTGTTTGAGTGGATCTGTTAATCTAGCTGTGTGATAAACTGTCAACAATTAAGTGATACTTATTTACTTACAGAAAAGTCCTGAGCCATGAACTGAAGAGGGAGGCATGCCATGGCTAGGAAGCATCTGGCTCTGTCTGGCCTCATCCTCATCCTACTGGGGACTTCTTCCTCTTAGGGCTGTGGGAAGCTCAGGGCTGGTTCTGTACATCCCCTGGGGCCCTGGAGCATTCACCATTGCTTCTGAGCAGGCAGGCAGTTGCCAGAGGGAGCACTTGCCATTGTACCACAGCACCAGGACTTAGCTTCTAGCTCTAATGTTATTCCTGACCTTCTAATCTACCTGGGACAGAGGCAACTTCCCCTGCAGCCTGAGGAGCAGCTGGGGTTCTACTGAAAGCCTTTAGCCTTTTCCCCCAGCCATGTGGTAATCTCTGTTGCAGGCAGCACTGGGAGAACAAGCCAGGGTCCTGGGATGTAGGTGAAAGGCTGAAGCGAAGGACAGAAAGAGGAGGTAACAAGGTATCCACTCGCACCGGGGGCCACACCCACCCACAGCATCCCCTGTGCTCAGGCTCAGAGACCTGTGCTTACTGTAGCTACCTCGAGAGTACCAGGAGGTGTTCAAAGCTCACTGTGTCAGGGAGCTAATCTCCACGCACTGAGCACTTAGCATGTCCTAGACTCACAGACAGACAGGAGAGCTCCCCCACCTCCACGAAGCTTATCACAGAGCACATTTGTTTACTCCAGTGTCGGCTGCTTGGTGCCAGGAGGCCTGTGAGGGCTGGGGCCTGGGGGTGTAGCATTTCCTGTTGGCATGGGAAGTCCACGTTCATGGAAGGAGAGACATGCAGCAGTGGGGACAACAATGAACACTCCACCCAAGGGCTGAGGGTGTGTGTGTGTGTGTGTGTGAGATGCGCAGAGCCTGCCCGTGTCCTCAACAGAGAGCAAGTGTGAGTCTCACGGATGCTGTGCTGACGGCTCTACAAGGCAGCAAAGAGTGTCCACAGCAGTAAGCAGGGTCTGGGCCTGGGACACTGAAGGTCCCTGCACTCTGGAGTAATGTCTGGGAGTCTTGGAAGGGTCTGAAGAAAGGTCAACAAGAAGAGATGCCTTGTTCTGTCCTCCATCCCAGTGTGGGAGACTGAGCTCCGTGGTTTCCTAGGGAGGTGGAAACTTCGGGCTGAAATAAAATATCACTAGCTGGGAGACAAGGTGCATGTACACACATGTACACACACACATGTACACACACACACACACCTACAACGTGTGTGTATGAGACGGAACAATGCAGACTGAAAACACCCATGTGCCAGATCCCCAGGGGGGTTTCTGAGTGATTGAAGGGGGACAGTTAAACAGCGTTAGATTATTTTGTGGCTGGGGGAGTTCTGAGTTACATTGTGAAAATTCAGAACGTTCGTAGAGGACACTGGCACACACCACAGGCAGTGGATTCTCCAGGCTGGGCTGAAGTGAAAGCGGCTGCTCACTGTTTGACCCCGAGTGTCATGTGAGTGTGGACAAGAACCAACCATTGTGGTGGCAATCTGGAAAATGAGATCTGTAGCAACAGGGCACGGCTGGAGCCACCACCGAGCAGTGGTCCTCACACACCATCCAACGACTGCTTCTGGCACAGCCTTGGGACAGACAATACAACTGTCTGCTAAGGCCGAGTCACCCTCCTAACGGAAGAGTCACCCAGGGTCAGCAGGCTCTGTGCCTGGTCAGTGAGGCTGAACGTTCCCACCCGACTGACTAGGCGAGGTGGGTTTGAAGGGAGCGCCTGGGGTTTAGCACTCTGCTACAGTGGTCAGTCAGCTGCAGTTCTCTGAGGTACTACTGAGGATCAGCTCTCCTTAGAGTGCCCTGCACTTCCCTGCGGGAATGAAACCATTAGGCAGGCAGCACGGGCCTTTGTTGTTAGAATTAAAAACCACTTGGTGGCATACACCTTTAATTCTAGCACTTAGGAGGTAGAGGCAGGCAGATCTCTGTGGGTTCTAAGGTCAGCCAGGACTACAGAGAGAGACCCTGTCTAAAAACAAAACAAACAAACCAAATGACTCAAGGGGGTGGGGCCTCTTCTCCATACAGTGACACCTGGGGGAAAGGTTTCCTGACAGGGTCTTGAAGGGACACAAGAGGTCCTCTGTGAGCCCACTGTCTGTGTCTGAGGAGGCTGGAACTGCTCACATAGCTGAGCAGCCCAGAGGAAGCTAAGCGATTGGCTGTCACCAAAGGTACCCACTCAGCACTCACAGGGACATTCCTGTGACTGTTCTGATGGAAGGGTTTGAGTTAGACAAGAGTCCTAAAGTCTGGAGGCTGTGAAAGTGGGAAAAACAGCCAGCGAGCATCCCTGGGTGGCCTGTCACACCAACAGTTATAAACTGGAACCCGTCTCACCCTGTACAAGGTGGGGACTGTCCGTCTCCTCAGAAGTAAGCTATTCAGCAATAAACAGATAAAGCTCCCATGTATTGTGTGCAGTCTCACTGCCAGGTGTTTCTCATGGCCAGTGCACCCTAGGGATATAACACTACGGTGCTCATGAGGACAAGCTGTCCATGGCAGACATGGGCAGATTTTATAATGAAGTTATTATTCAAGTTGGACAATGGTTATTGCAGCAGAAGTCCTCCATAAAAAGTTAGAATTATTGCCCAGCACTAGAGAGGCAGAGGCAGGAGGATCTCTGTGTGTTCCAGACCATCCTGGTCTATATAGTGAGTCCCAGGCCAGCTAGGGCTACCAAGTAAAGGCCACTCAACCTACTTTAGCAATTCTGAGACTACGGCAAGGCAGTTTCTAGCTAACATAATTGATAACATTAACAGGCATATTAAAATGTTTTGAGACAATTGTTTACTCTCTGAAGCAACAAGAACAACTATTCAGAAGACATCATTCAAACCTCCCCTCCTCTCCTCGCTCCGCTTCTCCTTTCTTCTTTCCTCGTCCCTCCCTCCCTTTACAGATATTTCCCAGCGTGTAATATGGCTGTGTAATATGGCTGTGGCTGAGGAGTGCCCAGACCCAGAGTTTCCGAGCAGAAGTCTGCCTTCATTGGTTGTGACTCTGGAAGTCTCGTTCCTGCTCAGCCTCAGGCTCTCAGAACACAGTTTGGCACTATCCTCTGAGGTTTTGCATTTAGTTGTCTGAACGTCGCAGCTGAGCACTCAAATGAGGGAAGCCATGTGATGACAGAAAGGCCTTGCAGAATGTCTAACACAGAGTGCGCAGCCAGTGAATGCTAGCTGTTGTTATTGACAGTACAACGACCAAAGAAGAGACCAGGGATACCGGGATGGATGCGAGTCCGTTTCTCCTATGCGCCTCGCCGAGGACCTGGCCTCCCTGCATGGAAGCTAGGAAGAGGTGCTGAGCAACGGCTCTCTACACCGGGCTCAGGCCACAGACATGACTACGGAACAAAGCCTGCTTACTAGGAGGAGATGGGTCTGGAGAACAGCCTTGGCCTTCCCTCAGAAGCTGGCTAGTGGGAAGGGAGAGTGACCCTGAGGCAGGTTTACAGTTACAGTAATGTGACAGGGGCCATCCCTACTGTGTATGTGAAATTGGGACCATGACATAGGTATTCACAAGATTATGTGACACCTCCAGTAACATCCAAGAAGGAGCTGGGATGGGAAGCAACTGGTCCTCTGAGCTGCATGGGACTGGATGGGGCTGGACCAAAGGGGGAGCCACAGGAACAGCCCAAGAGAGGAGATGTTACATTGACCAAAGTCACTTACACAGGCATGTGTGCACACATGCACACACAGACCCACAGAGGCACACAAATACAGGTGCACACACAGGCACACAGACACACCCACAACACACACAAGTGTACACATACACACACAGACATGACACAGACAGACAGACAGACACACACACACATGCACTTTTACCATGAGCACCTTACTGAAGATGAACATGGCTGCTCTAGCCTGCGGGTTTACTGTCTTCTCAGCTCTCAATGGTACATTGGGGCGGATCCTGTTTTTGAATTATTTCACATGTAATCACACGTAACCACATCATGGGCTTTCAGAAACCAGACACCTTAGTTTCTGAGCATCTGGCATAATATGGACACTTCTTTGCTGAACTGAATGAACAAAGGACTTTATAGCCACACAATAATCTTGTGTCAGGCCTTAAAGTACTGTACAGAAAGAGAGTGGAGAACTTGAGTAACTGCTACAGAGGCCACAGCCAGCAGAAGATGGAAGTCTTCACTGCAGCCTCTCAAACAAAGGGTTGGGGTGTCCATCCTCCAAACACCCACAACTAGGTGGGTATGAGGTTTCCAGGCCTTTCAAGAAATGCTCTTCAATGGCCTTGGTCAACCGTGGTGCTTGGGTGTCTCACTGTGATATGCAGGGGCTGCCCTCTGCCAGCCCAGGGTGGGGCCAGGAAAGCAAGCTGGGCACTTTAGGGTATTTTCCTGGGACTTTGGTTTCTCAGCTTGTGTACAATTTAGGACTTATGAGCGCCTCTCAGTTCCGACGTCTGTCAGATGACTCGAGTGGGGGATCTAAACCCCTCCATTCCCTGCCATGCTTGCTGACCCCACTGTAATTTTAAAGTCAAGCAGGCGCAGGCTTCATACAGTTAGCCTTCACAGCAGATGCTATGTTTCTTGTGACACTCACTGTCCTGGGATTCAACTGATGCTCTTCAAGGCAACTCTAACTGTCCAAGACCAAGATGAGATCAAGTAAGCTGTTGTTAAGTAGCTCTGTGGGTTGGGAACTTATGGCTAAGTGGCCTATAGGGTTTAGATCCTGCCTGCTGTCTGGTGAAGATTTGATCATTTTGTAGACAGTGTTTCTAAGTTGTAGTCTATTGGGTGTGTACCATGAGTCACAGGGAAGTAGAAGATAGAGACAACAACACAGCAACTTAAACATTGTCACTGCTGGAGAAAAGTCTGCTGGACACAAACACAGCACACATGGCTCTGAGACCACAGCATAGTGCCTGCCTGCTGTCTATCTGTTGTCTTTCTCCTTGAGTGAATAACTGAACTGTGAGCTATTATTTTCTGGGTTCTTTCTGGAATCTTTACCAGCAGGAGTCACTTCATAGTTAATAAAGGACGATGGCACAAACAGCAAAGTAAACGTAGACCTATTTTCCAGACTGGTGGCATGAGGCAGACAACTGAAAGCCCAGGTGAAGTCCCTTCTCCTGGAATGAGTTATTTGCAAGCCTGGCTGATTGAGGACTCTGGAACAGCAGATAGCAGGCATAAACATGCCATCCAGCAGCCTGACGCGCCTGTAATAGCTACCTGAGCTGGGCCTGCACCACACTTTCCATGCCCTGTGTCCCCCCCACCACAACCTGTCTGTCTGGTTAGCTATAGAGCCTTGAACAGCTATCCTTAAGACCATGTACTTCTCCGAGATGTCTTAGAATGCTCAAGAGCCAAGGAAAGGGAAGACAAAAGGTTTTGTTTAGAGCTAAAGACACTGGGGACCCATTTTGTCGGGATGCAGTCCAAGAAATGTCATGTCTGAAGGAAACAGCAACAATCCAGAAAGAGTCATCCTTCCCTGTGCAAGCCCATGAAGAACAATAATGCCATCCTGTGTGGCTGAGGATGTCCAGCTTCCTCACTGGGGGCGTTTCCATCCCTGACATGCCAGGCTATGTGGCAGCTACAGGCCAGCTGTGGGCGAGTCCCAGCTCTGATGTCAGTCCAGTGCTTCATGTTCTGCCCCCGTACTCTGCTTCTCTAGCCCTTCTCAGGCCTCTGCTGTGGCTCCTACCAGGGACTTTTGGGTTACTGTGTCCTAAGGGGTGCTGGAGAGGCATAAGTGGACTGACAGGTAGGAGCCCTGGCTTTCACACCTCTTTTCAAGATCCTTGGCCTGTGGCTTGGTTCTGAAACTGGAGAAAACCCATCTCCGAAGCTTGGAGCTTGGTCTTTGTCCAAAACCACTTACAGCAATCCTGTTGTTTTAAATTTTGGAGCCAGAGGAAACGTTAGACTCTCGAGTGGGCCGGAACTTTTTTTTTTATCAGCTCCAGTGAAATCAACCTACCACAGTGGAACATCCGGACGCTCGGCTCAGCGACATAGCAAAAGTCTGAGGTGGTGTTGAGATTTGGATAGAGCCGGCACACCCAGGGCCTACTACATACTAGCCTGTCTCTGTTGTCAGTCATGTGACCTGATGAAAACCCACAGGAAGTCAGTGAGCAGATGTAGGGTACAACTGTAATAATTTTATTACCACAGAAGTTCAGTGAGATTTCCAGTTTCCACCTAAAGTCTATACAGATAGCATCAGACACCCAGCAAGCGGCTGGCAAGGCTCCAGGAAGCTAATGCAATTTACAATCAAACAGCTACATGGCCCACGGAAAAGTTTCCTGTACATAGTAAGCGGGTAGATAAGTAGATGGTGGCCACTGGGCCCAAGGCAGCCAAAACGGCCTGGCAGCTGTGGAGCCTTGGACTGGGTAGCAAGTCACTGTTCACAGGGCTGGTTTATGGTGGGCAGCCCGTTCAGACAGTCAAAAGTGGCCTCATGAGCCTGTCACAGGACAGCAAAGAAAACTGTTCCTTGTGAAGTCCATGGTTGCATTACAGGATGTGAGAGCTCTATAGCCTCCTGTCACCCCCCTACATGAAGCCATATGGTAGTACCTTTCCCCCTTCTCTACCTGAGTGTCACTGAACAACGGAAACTTGGGTACTGCATCTAGGGCTGCAGTGGAATGAGGACTGCTGTTCTGTGCAGACCTGCATGGACTTCAGCAGGAGTCACGGGTGCCAGGGAGCAGAGGAGTTAGGCTGGGCGGATAGGAGAAGAGTGAGTGGATCAACACACTCTGAGGCTCTGATGCCATCAGTCTGTCTGACTTTCAGCTGAGCAGATGAAAGATCAAAGGGGCTGCAGATGTGTCAAGATGCAGCCACCAGCAGAAAGGGGAAAGGCACTGAGCAGCCACCAGCAGAAAGAGGACAAACACTGACCAGCTGAGCAGCGGTGGTCGAGGAGAGAAAACTCTCCGTTTCTCATGAATTCGTGGTTAATTACTTAGTCATCTTGTGTATAATGGTGTTTTGCATGCATTCATGCACGCACGTGAACCAGGAGCGTGCCTGATGCTTGCAGAGATCACAAGAGGGTGTTGAGTCCTCTGGAATGTAGGTAAAAATGGTGGTGAGCTACCATGTGGGTAGGGAATCACACCTGGGTCCTCTGTAAGAGTAGTCAGTGCTCTTAACCACTGAGCCATCACTCCTGCCTCTTTTATTTTTGGAATAACAATGGGACCTCATTATGTTGCCCAGGCTAGCGTCAAATACTTGTAATCTTAGCACTGGGATAAGTAAGGCACAAGGGTCACATGTTTGAGTGAGTTCTAGGATATCCTGGGCTATACAGAGAGACACTGTTTTAGTTACTTTTCTGTTGCCGTGATAAAACCCCGTGACTGCAGCAAGGCAGCTCATTAAAGGAAACATTTAGCTGGGACTGGGGTTCCAAAGGGTTAGGGTCTGAGATGGCAGAGCAAGGACATGGCAGTAGGAATAGCTGAGAGCTCACATCTCCCCCAGAAAGCAGAAGGCAGAGAGCATGCTGGGATGGACACGAGTCTTGACGCTTCAGAGCCCATCCCAATGACACACCTCTAGCAAGCCCAAACATCCTAAATCTTCCCAAACAACTCCACCAGATGGGGACCAAGTATTCACATGAGCCTATGGGGCCCATTCCCGTCCAAACTTCCACAGCATACCTAAGTAAAAAAAAGAAGTACACAGAGCTAAAATTATGACACCCATAATTGGATGGCTCTGAAGGCCATGCTACACCGCAAGAATGCCCATGGAGGGATCCAGTCACTGGCTGTGCAGGGGCCAACTGGAGCCCCCTGGGGGTAAGCTAGCAGGCACAGCCCTCGCAGCTCGGATCACTTGCAGCTCAGGACCGGCTCCATCACTTGTGTGTCTACAGTGAGCCTCTCAGCTTTTGTCGCAGGGTCTCCAGCTCTCAGGAAGAGTGAAGCATCTATCTCTGGCACTCCCACACTGGCCAGAAAAATCACTGTTATTGTTATTATTTGTTGATATTACTGTCATTTTTAGAAATGCATCTACTATACTGGTTTTTAATATTCCATTAAATAACGGCTTATGACATTTTCAGACATGTACACGGCATACTGTTCTTACCTCCTTCAGGCAGAACTTGAGGCTCAATGGTTGAAGCCTGAGGGAGTGTCCCCAGTGGGACCTTCTCGAAAGCAGAGGCCCAAGGGAAGGAGAGAGGCTTTCCTTTGTCCTCAATTTGAATGCCTCATTTCTGGGTGCTCTGGGTGCCTGGAGCAGGAAGAAGGGTGGGCCCCATGACTGCAGGACAGAGAGTGGGACTGGCCGGCACTGTGTGGCCAGCAGCTAGAGATGAGGCAGCCCCAAGAGCCTGGTGTGGAGCAGGTCGGGGACAGCTTGCTACCACAGGCACACAATGGCTCCTGAGAGTGAGGTATGTCCATGGTATTCCAGCCCCGGAGGCTGCAGGGAGAACACTTTAGAGGAGGTACACAGCCCAGAATTTTCTGCAACACGTGTGCTCTAAGCTGGCCCAGAGGGAGCCCAGTGTACCTTGCCTTCTGAGGGGTGCTTATCCTAGGAAGGAGCCAGATTTTTGGATGGGGGGGGGGAGTGGGCTTGCAGGAAGTGAGTGTGCTCTGACTAGAAAGAACACAGGCGCCCCCATACCCAACAGATGCACCTCCCCCCAAGAGCACGGCCAGAGGCTCAGTGAGTGAATGACAAGCTTACTAGTGAACAAGTCAGAGGCACACATATAAGGGCTGGAGGTGGCTCGGCGGTTAAGAGCAGGGAATGCTCTTGCAGAGGACCCAGGTTCGGTTCCACCATCCCCGTGGCTGCTCACAATCATCTGCAACTTCAGTTCTAAGGGATCTGATATATTCTTCCAGCTGCCATGGGCACACGCAGTGCTCAGACACACACATGGGCAAAATACTCAGACCCACAAAAGACAGTAACTTACTAAGTAAGATTGAAGAAGAAAGTTTGGAAAGGCTCCTGAATACTGGGTGAATTGTGGGGCAGTGGCCCAGAGTCATCTGGGACCAAATGAGGCTTATAAAGCCTGCGGCACCAAGGAGAAGACCCTCCCCTCAGACAACAGGCCACAGTATGGACGGGCAATGCTGTACTTCACATGGGTCTCACTATGGAAAACAACACCAACTGTCTTACAATTGCATCGGTTATGAAGCTCGGGGATTGGGTGAAGCACGCGTGTAGAATGAAGAATCCCATTCTCAGTAGTTCTTGGATTCATGTTCAGGTTTCAGTGTGGGTAAAAGAAGGTGACACAGGGCCTCAAATGTAAGCTCGAACTGCTTATCTGCAATTATGTCTTTATGCTAATTTTTCTAGACTAAATTGTGGAGTGAAAAATTAGAAGTGGGTTCTGATTCATATTTAGATAAATTCATGAAAAATAAGGAACTTTGCCACATTTGAGATGTGTTAAGGCTGTGCAGAGGATGGGACAAGGACAAACAGAAGATGCAGCAGCAGCTGGGTTGAGGTGGACTGTGGTGGAGGCAGGGTGCTGTTGTCAGGTGGGAGCCAGCCTTTGCCATGTGCGTCCTAGAGGTATTTGGAAAGGGAATTCCAGCTAAGACGGTCAGATAAGACACTGTCTGTTCTTTCTTAGGAGTTAGCTTCTCTGAACATTATTTGGGTTTAAGTTGCAAGCAAATCTGACAGCCTCTAAGTGCCCAAAGGAGCCTCCTCACTGTTAGCAATCTGATCTTGGTTGTTCTTTAGCAAGAAGCACCCAGCGCTCCTCAGTGCCCATTCCAGCAGGGGACTCTCCTCTGCTCACAGAAGGCGGTATGCGGAAAGCTTCTGGATGCTAAGCCAGTGACTCTGCCGTCTTCAATACATAGGAAAAAGATCACACTGAAACCCCACTTTTGGATGTGTGTGTGAGCTGCGGATGGAGCCCAGAGCCCAATGACTGCCAGTCAAGCTCTGTCACTAACCCACAATTTTGGAGGTGGAGAGATGAGATAGGTCTCACTCTGTAGCCTAGACTGGTCTGAAACTCAGTGTGTAGCTCAGGGTAGCCTTGAACTTGTGGCAATCCTCCTGTCTTAGCCTCCTTAGAACTAGAATTAGATGGATGAGCCACCATGCATAGTTCCAAAGCCATAGTTCTGACATTTCATGGCTCAAAGGAGGGAGGACCCTCACCTCTGTGCTTCCCCTAAATATATTTCCCAGTGACTAGAGTGAGGTCCATGTGGTGTCCCTGCCTGGTGACACATGATCATCTAACACAAGTCATCTCTAAATTCAAAGCACATCGTGTGACTTTTTTACATTTTCAAAGCCATGAGGACCAACAAATCTTAGAAGTTGGTGTTGTGAACCACTGACTGGGCTGGCCCAACAAGGCAGGCAGCAAGGCTGGGTAGATGGATTTAACATTTTCTTTGGGGTTTCCCTAAACATGCTGGCAAGTCACACCCATCTCTTCAGCTGTCACCTCTGTTCCTGTCTCCCTGAAACAAAGCAGTCACACAAGGACCCAGGGAGCAGCAGAGGTACTTAGACTTCTTTACCCCAGCATCCCCACAGAACAGCCAAAGAGACTGTTAGCATTGTCACATTGTTAATATTGTTGACTCTGCTTTCAAAACAAAGTTAGAGACAGGATCATAAACACAGGCAGGAGACGCCATCACAGATCAAATACAACCCAGACATCAGACGGATGCCGTCAAAGACTGACCTTGCAGAAGCCCAGCAGCAGCAGTAGAAGTAGCAGTGCCCCTAAGGTGAATCAAAGCCTGACTCTCCATCTATAAAGCCTGTTCCTTCCCATTTACAATTCCCACTTTATCCTTTCCTGGGCCAAGGGCAGAGCCAGGTGTGTCCAGCCTTTCTGACACTGTGACACGATGCTGTCAAGCTGGAGAACTACAAATCAAATTTTAGAAAAAGCTGACAGTGCTCAAGTGTAGATTCTGTGTCGGCCTGCACTCTTGGCTTTCCTGGGCAGTAGGCACCATCCCTCTGTGGATCTAAAACCAGGGGTTCAGACTGGGGTCTGAGCGAGTCAGAGACTTAACTGTGCGGGTGCAGATCCATACAATCTCTAATCGTTAACAAAGGGATTAAGGTATTTTCACATCTTACGGTTTTATGAATGAGAACAAGAGAGAAGGCAGTTTCATAGAAGAACATGCTTTAGGTGGCACTCAGCTGGCACACGATGCAGAGAGGCAGCTGCATGCTGTGAGAAAGGCTGGTTTCTGAGCCCAGCCTTCCTTCCACTGACTGCTCAGATAATGGCCGGAGGGTCGCATAGGTCACCATAGGGTCACAGTCTGTGGGCAGAGCTGCAGGATGGGAGCCAGGAGGAAGCAGGCAAGAAGCCACAGACCTCAGGGTTTTTACTATCCTATGTGGTGGCTCTGCAGCATGAGGACATCATGGAGGTGAGGTTGGAGGGGCTTGCACGATACTGCGATGTGCCATCCAGTACAGGAAAGCTGAAGTTGGGCCAGGCAGAACAACTGTCTTCTCTGTTTCACATTCCCAGCTGAGATACACTGGGGGAAGGGAAAGACAGGTCGCTGGCACTGAGGGCTCTCATGTCAGCTGCCATGTTTGCCAGTTGTTTGTTTGGTTTTTTGAGACAGAGTTTCTCTGTGTAGCCCTGGCTGTCCTGGAACTCACTCTGTACATCAGGCTGGCTTCGAATTCAGAAATCTGCCTGCCTCTGCCTCCCAAGTGCTGGGACTAAAGGTGTGTGCCACCACACCCGGCAGTTATTTGGAATTGAAGTAAATGCACTGATGGGGAAGCACAGTCTTTTATCATGACCAGCACCTCTGCCATGGAGGCTGTAGATGGTGGAGAAATCAGGCCATGGGAGTTTTCTAGCAGGCAGACAGTAACAGTCAGACACACAGCAGCACCTCCTTGACAGAGTTACCTCATCTGCAAATGATTACAGTTGCTGAGGCCTGCTCTAAGCAGTGGAGAGAATGAGGTTGGAGACTGGCCAGGACTTTGGAGTGGTTCCTGCAGGCAGGCTGTGCTGGCTAGACTCAGACCTTGCCCTGCCTCGCGACACAATGCTGCAGAAGGTGCCAAGGAGCCATGCTCTGCCTGCGAGGATGGACAACTGGAAAGCAGAGAGTGCTCTCTTGTTTTGGGTTCTACCATTATTTATTTTAAACCAATATCCCAGAAGGCAAGTGGAGCACCTGCAGACAGCGTGTGTGCACTCGAAGGCCAGCACTCATTTTAAGAGCTCGGCAGTGGTTGAAACCCAAGCAAGTCACGGTTTATAGCAAGGCTTCAGTGGCTGACGTTCACATCTGTCAATACAGATGGACGGACTGCTTATCTCCTCCCCTATGCTCAGGGAACAAGCGTGGGTAATTCAATTGCTTCTACACTGAGAGCATGGAAATTAAACAAAATTGGAATTTACCTTGAAAGTAATCACAAAACATCTTAAAGGACCTTTCAAAAAGGAAATTCTGAATTTAAACCATTAAGTTACTATATTTTAGAAACAGGATCTAGGAAGCAAACTATAAAAGATTCTTTTATTTGAATTTATTTAGAGTAAGAAATGCAGAATACACTTTACTTAAAAATCAAGATTCTGTTCTGTTTAAATTTTAAAAAGAAACAGAGAAAGAAAGAAAGAAAGAAAGAAAGAAAGAAAGAAAGAAAGAAAGAACCACCCAACCCAACCAAACACCCCGCCCTCAACAAAAACTGAAAACCAAGGTGCAAGTTGCTAAGTGGCCCTGAGAGCCGGCATCTGCCCAGCAGTGAGGTCACTAGCACGAGCCGAGGCCTTGATTTTCCAGAGGCTCAGATTAAAGAAGAGGGCCCTGGGCTTATCTGGGATCAGTTTACCCTGTGGATACATCTACAAGTCCTCTGAGTCTCCTGAGCATGTAAAACTCTCTCTGATAAAGAAAGATGCTGTAAGATAAAGTCAGGAGATTTCCCCTGCAGGGCCAGGGTCTGAGAGTCTGTGTCCAACCCCTGTTTACACGGTGAATCACAGGGTGATGACATTTCAAAGCGGGGTGTCTGCGGGGGATGAGGTTGTGAGGGATCTTGAGTGGGATTAGTGACCTAATAAAGGAGACCCTACAGAGCTAGCTCTCTGCTTCCACAGCCAGGAGGGAGAGAACTGGACCCCATAGTGCCTTTGTCTTGGACTTCCAGCTCCCAGAGCTGGGAGAAATTAAGTTTTGTTGTTTATAAGCAATCATTCAGTTTCTTGTATTTTGCTTAGTAGCCTGAACAAAACAAAAGGTGACCCATCGATCTTTCCTTCTTTTTATTAATTATATCATCTATTTGTGTCTAGATATCTGGCTGATGGGTCTATCAGATGGCCAGCCCTTGGCTGTCTTGCTGGCTGTGCTGGTGGTCAGAGCTTCAGGGCAGTGAGTTGTGAAGATGCAGATACACTTTGCTGCTCTGTGGGGGAGGGGGCACAGAGAACGGCCATAGGCCTCACCTTCCAACCCACAGTACAGAGAGGAGAGCCCAGTGAACGGCCACAGGCCTCACCTTCCAACCCACAGTACAGAGAGGAGAGCCCAGTGAACGGTGTAGCCAGGGCTTGCTCTAGGCCCTGACTGGGCCACTCTTCTTTCCTCTACCCCAACAGCTTTCTTTTGAATTGCTCTAGTGCCAATTCTTGACATAAATTTCATCTGAATATTATCAAACAGGTGAGATTAATTAAATCCCGGGGTGACCCTTTGTACCATAAAATCATTTGTTAAAGCTGTGAGACAAGACAGAGTCTGGTAAGCCGGGCATGGTGGCGCATGCCTTTAATCCCAGCACTTGGGAGGCAGAGGCAGGCGGATTTCTGAGTTCGAGGCCAGCCTGGTCTACAAAGTGAGTTCCAGGACAGCCAGGACTACCCAGAGAAACCCTGTCTCAAAAAACCAAAAAAAAAAAAAAAAACCAAAACAAAACAAAAAACAAAACCCCCCAAAACAAACAAACAAACAAACAAACAAAAAAGACAGAGCCTGGTGGCAGCGCATGCCTTTAATCCCAGCACTTACTTGGGAGGCAGAGGCGGGCAGATTTCTGAGTTTGAGGCTAGCCTGGTTTACAGAGTAGGTTCCAGTATAGCCAGGGCTACACAGAGAAACCCTGTCTCAAAGACCAAAAAAGGAAAAACCAAAATCAAACAAACCACCAAACAAACAAAACCCACAACGTCAACAAAAACCCCAAACACAAGTCAGATTAAAGACACAGTATTTACTTGGAGAGCTAAGATAAATACAAACAGGAGAAATCGCTAAAGCATTCTCCAATGTGACCTAATAGGACACGTGACCTCTCAGGTACTTGAGGGTCTCCACAGGTCGGCTACATGTGACCTTTCAGATTTACTTGCTTTCTCTCCTCATGGCAACCACCAGCCTCTTCACAGAGGAAGTACCAGACCTTCACACTCATATATCTGCCTCCATGTATCTATAGTGACTCTGGGACAGTCCTGAGGAAGAGGGCATTAGGAAGGTTCTGTAAGCAAAGAGGCTCAAAATGAAATGCAATGGCAATGTAGGAGCCCTTGACAGACCACTGTGACAGGACTGACAGAGCCTCCGTATCCATGATGCTACAGATGACCCAGGTGTGGTCACACTTTACAAGATGAGGCAGGAGCCAGGGGCAGTAGTAAGCGCCTGTAACTTGGGAACACTTGAGAAGTAGAGGCAGGAGGTTCAGGAGCCAAGGCTGGTCTCAGACTATGGAGCAAGTCTGAGGCTAGTCTAGGTTCTCCGAGGCCCTGAAACAAATACACAAACGAACAATCACACAACAACAAAAGATATGGTAGTGGAGATGAGGCCTCATGGGAGCCCATGAAGGGAGAAATTAAACGAGCATCGAGGAGGAGGTGGCAGACAAGGGTGGTAGGTAACTAAGGGCTGGACATGTAGAGGGGAAGGAAGGACAAGGCAGACAGGACTAACAGACACAGACACAGATCGGTTGTGTGGAGTATGGATGGCTGCGTGAAGAGAGCCAAGCCTGTGAGCTGGACTGTGACTGAAAGACGTGAGGGAGAAAATGGTCCACAGGGTTTGGACGTGAACAGTCCCTAGTGGAAGAACAATGAGGGACGCCCGTGTAGACCATGGAGGAGAAGGGCCTGGAGTGGAGACAGCAGAGGGAACAGACAAGGTCAAGAGCAGGAGAATAGGCAGGGATGCTGCAGATGCAAACCTCTGCAGACCTCAGGGGTCCATCTTTGTAACTTTGTTTCTCATTAGGAGCAAAGATAAACAGAATTCTATTTCCACTGTGGGATTGGTCCTAATAATGTGCCTTAGCTCTCAGATGTGGTTTCTGCAGCCACCTCTGGGAGAGGGTCCTGTAAGGCTGACTTCATGGCCTGATGAGGTGCCAGGGGACCATGGCCTCGGAGCCAGACTGAGCAAGCCGTCTGAAGGCTCATCAAATGTAATTCTCACCATTTTTAAGCATGAGAAGAGTCTGAGGGGAAGTCTCCTCTACTCTTCTAATACAGTTCTTAGCTCTACACTTTAATCTCAGTCTATCAGCTCTGTAAACATTAGCATCAGTAACAATAGGGACAATGGCTTAGGAACAGACTGACTCCCTGTCACGGAGATGACCTTGCTGCATGTTTATCCAGCTCCCATTCAGAACCCACTGACTGACATCCTTGTCAGTCCCCATGCCTTGACCTGGAGCTCTGGGGCCTGTTCCTTCCCGTCCCAGGGGAAGCCAGCACACTCACAGACCTCACAGGTAATGAGGCCTTGAGATGCTGGAGACAAGAGGTATAGTGCACCAGAACTAGTGGGCTTCGTTTTAGCCTGTTCCCAAGCTGCTCCAACGAGTGTGCGGGAGGAAACAGGAGTCCCGTGGCGCAGAGGGATGAAGGGCACCAGTTTAGAAAACCCAACTCCAGAGCCGGGGATGGTGGCACACGCCTTTAATCCCAGCACTCGGGAGGCAGAGGCAGGTGGATTTTGAGTTCCAGGACAGCCAGGACTACACAGAGAAACCCTGTCTCGGAAAACCAAAAAAAGAAAAAAAAAAAAGAAAACCTGATTCTACTTCTAGAGGTGGGGTAAAGTAATAGCAGGGGCTTCTTTATGATGAGCCAGAATCCTTCTCAGGGTTCCCTGTGTGGACCCTACCTGGCCACTGCTATGAGCTCTGCTCTCATCCTCCTCTGAGGCACACACGGCTAGAGCAAGTGGAAGCCTGTGGGCCACTGGGCTATGCACAGACAACCTGGTCTCCAGTCGAGCTGAGATGTTGAACCCTGGGACCCGGTGGTGATAATTCACCTACATGGGACAGAAGGAGTTCTCTCATGTCTCCTGGAACCCTGGCTCCTGCCGAAGTTACCGCCCCCTCAGCCCCCACAAGAGAAGCATGGTTAGTAGCCATGTAGGCAATGTTCCAAGCTTCTGACCTTCAGGCTAGCCTCCTCCCCAGTTACATAGCAACAGTAAAGATAACAGCACACCATAAGAAGGGCTGCTTGGCCCCACCTTGCACTCTTACTCCTCTTTCTCCCCTTACTCTCCTCTCTCTTCTTACTCTCCCTCTTACTCTCTAGCCTTTCTTCTCTCTTTCTCTTTCTCCTTTCTCTTCTCTTGGCCATGGCTGGTCTCTCTCTTTTACCTTCTCTCCTCTCTCCCCGTCTTTCTATAATAAAGCTCTAAAACCATAGACTGTCTCTGTTCACAAGGCCCGCTGCGCTTACTCTTGCCTGCATGGGAACCTCTCTCCCTCAGCCCTCTCTCCCATAACCCCAGGGCTACGGGGTATCGCCCCAGGCCCCGGTTGGGGGCTGCCCCTTGCCCCCCCCCACCTCCCATTGAGTGGGGTCAGTGGCTTAGGTGCCCACCTGGGGCCGAGTGGAAAGCGTCTGGCAGCCCTCTCGCGTCCGCATGCCCAGAGTAAAGAAGGAACTCTGGCTGAATGTGGGCTATCCTCCCTCCTCCCTCCCCCCCCTTTTAGTTCCCACAGAAACCTAGTAAGGAGACTTGCTCCCAAGTACCCCATTGTTAGGACAGAGGTGACAGAAGAGAACAGGAAGGTATGCAGCACATTACACACATACACACACTTACCCCGACTCACACCTACACTTACCCACTCACACCCCACATTCATTCACACCACCTACCTATATCCCCTCATACTCAACGCAGCCATTCTCCCCAACACTTGCCCACCCCCCCTCATATTCCCTACTCACACCTCCCCACCCTACCCCTTACTGTCATACACTCTCCTCCAAGGAATCTCCAATAAAGTGCTCTACATTCTGTCCAATTGCCCACACCAGACACAGGCTGTGAAGTGGCAGGCCAGGTTAGGAGGCGTACAGGACACTTCTTATTTTCATCTAAAAGATTCTCAATTGTTGCAAAACTGGGCTAGTAACTGTTCTGTCCCCCCCCCCCCCCCCAGAAAGAATCTTTCTATTATGTAGCTCTGGCTATCTTGGAACTTGCTATGTAGACCAGGCTGGCTTCAAATCTGCAGAGATCTACCTGCTTCTGCATCCTGAATCCTGGAATTAAAGGCCTGTAAAATCACATCCAGAAACAACCTAGCTTTATAAAAGCAAGACACTAAGTGGCCATGGACTAGGTCTTTAATTATTTTACTTAAGAATCAAATTAATTTAAAAGCCTATATAGACTCTTATATAAATTATATAAAATTTAATCAGAACAACTGCCATACCTATAAAAGAGGTCTATTAGAAAGATTCTAGATTGGAAACATGCATTTCTGATTTCAGAGCAGAATGTCACCAGGGCGCAGCTGTTTGCCTAGCATATTCAAGGTCTTGGGTTCAATGCCTAACATTAAAAGGGAGAGGGATAAAAGGATGTTTTACGAAGCCATCCATAATAAGTGGAACCCTCAGGGACCTCAGTTACCCTGAATGGTCCCTTCATTCTGCGAAACACACAGACCTCTATGGCGGATGTGCCGTTCTGAAACAGGCACCCTAGCTAGGTTTCCACAGCACCTGTCGGGAGACCAATGCTTGGGAGACCAATGGGAGAAAATGTAGCATCAACTTTCTGAGGGTCACTCTGATTTTCAGCTGGGAGTGCTTGATTAAACCAACTTGAGAACAGCAGTAGTTTAAGAGGGTGGAATCTACCGTGTGCACAGGCAGGCACAAGGCACAGGGACTTGCAGATTCCTGCATCTGCACCCTGAACAGGTCCAATGCCCAACCAAGACTGAAGCTTATCTTACTTTCCAACCCAGCTCTGCAATCCAGCGTCTCCACAGAGGACTACAGAAGCAGTTGATAGTCACTCCTCGTCACGCCTTACAGAACACTGTCTAGACAAATTATTTTCTCCAACTTTTTACTCAGTTGTGTGACGTAAGCAAGCTGTGTCCCCTCACACGACCTGCTAGTCTTTCTTCTTCTCTCAGTCCCTATCTCCACACAGTTCAGGCTGGCCTCAAACTCATGATTTTCCTGCCTCAGCCTTTGGAGTGCTGGAATTGGAAGCATTAAGTACCATTTCTGGCTTACATTCTCAATTCTGAAATACTGAACTATTTCAGATATCTTAGAAATTACTCTTTTAGTTAGTTTATTGTTAGATTGGGATGTTAACTGAAAAACAAAACCATTTCAACTGTTCACAGACAAATCACAAGCTTTGTATAGTGCTCAGCAAAGAGGCTTGTGATGGCTCAGTGGATAAAGAGCTTGCGGCTTTTGGGCTGGCCCATAACACCCCTCACCCCCATTTAGTGGCAGAGCTGATTCTCAAAAGGGCAGGTAAGGAGTAGCCTGCAGTTAAGGAGGAAGTGTAACATAATAAGAGAGTCAGCCAGCAGTTAAACACTACCACAGACATGCATACAAGTGCAGCCGCAGCTCCAGAAATACTTGTGGTGCTGGAATCCTGAGCTCCCAGGACCACACCTCAGAGTGCAGTCCCTCTGGGGCCTAGAGTGAGCTACACCAGGGCGCTGGAAGCTCTTTCACTGGGGAAGATAGTCTGCCAGTCAGAGACAGAGTAGTCTACGATCACCAAGGTGTAGGCCATTAGTAATAAGGGGTTATCTCACTTTTTTTTTTGGTAGGCAGCTTTGGAAAGAACTTTAGGCTGAGAAATGTTAGTGTGTCCCAGACACAATGAAGTTCAGCAGAGCATGGGTGTCACTACACACGGTGAAGAATCCTGTGTTGGGGCCTGCACTGGTTCCTGGTGGACTTGTGTGACTGCTGCAAGTCCATTCTCATTTTCCTATATTTAAAAGAATTAAAGAGGACAGTTCCAGCAATTGTCTTCTCTTACCACTCAAGCTAACGCTGCTAGGTAGAGGAATATGTGCGCACTGCCCGTGACGGCCAGAAGAAGGCGACAGGTGGCCATAAGCTCCAGCATGGTGCTGGGACCTGAACCAGGGCCTCTGCAAGGGCACAAGTGCTGGTAACTCTTGAGCTGCCCCTTGGCCTACTTCTTTAAGAACAAAGGAAGCAGAGGCCTGAGTCCTCCGTGACCTGCTTTAGACCACTGAGGCCGGAGAGAGGACACATCCAATACTGCTTCTTTGAAACTGTCACAGATCCAACATCTTTTTTTTTTCCTCTTCCCCCGACCCCTGCCTCATCTAGGCATCTGGAGGTCAAGACAAATCAAAACAATTATGTGAACTATGCTGACACTTAGCTGCTTCGCTAGATTTAAAACTCCTACGCAGTCCTCGAATACTGGCAGGAATGGACACTGAGACCAAGGAGGTGGGCAATCCAGCTTCCTCTCCAGGAGGGATTCCATACACCCCAAACCATCCCCGTGACTACACATGCTCCACTCTGCACACCGGGCACGAACACATCTGCATAGAATCGAGACGTCTTTTCATTTAATATGCAACAAAAGAATCTTAAAAACACTGGGATCAGGAGGAAGGCTACACAGACAAGTTTTCAATTAAAATATTGATAAGAGAATGTATAGTAAGGAAACACCGGGGAAGCACAATAAATTGGTTATGATCTTCAAAGTCACATAGCCCCGGCTCAGGCTTCTTTAAACCACACTAGTGAAATATTTACCTGTCTGCATGGGGCGCCATGTAGTTCAAATGAGGTAACTAAGTTCTGGCAGAGTTATTAACATGCTCATGAAAATTTGAGTAAACTGCAAACTACTATAAGTGAAATCATATTTTAAAGCAAGCATGCTGATTTTGCTACGATTCTTTCCAAATTAAAACAGCGAATCCACCAGCAGGGAGAGCACTGAGCAGTGGCTGAGCTGTCTGGGAAGGTCAGAGCGGGGCCTTCAGCCACCTCTGGGTCTAGGCCCTTCCCTTGTTGCCCTGAACAAGGGCCTTTACATTTCTCAAGAGAGCAGCAGGGCCTGGGACTGCCCCAACTTTTCTTCAGGGTCATGACCTCTGCAGACTTGTAAAAGTTCTTAAGAGACATAGAAAAGCAGCAGTCAGATGTGTTGTTTTCTGTCCCTCTCCTGGCTAATGAGGACAAGTGGCCCTCAATTTTCACTGCTGTTGACATACTAACTTGTAGCAGTTCTTTTAAGTTGTGGCTTCTAATCTATTATGGATTTGGGAACCAGATGGCTAAGCTTGTTAAAACCATGTATTAGGCGAGGAGTGTCAGGCTTCAGGAAGAGGCTCACCGCCTCTGTTTTGACTCTGGGCATCTATGGTTCTAGCTCTGCCTTTGTTCTAAAAAAGTGAGGCCATCAGGCAAGAGGCTCCAAAAACTCTGGCCGTGGAGCTTGCTGCACACCGGGGATAAAGGGTACCCTGAGTGCATCAGGAAGGGAGGGGTGCACAGCACATCCAGATCACACAACTAGGGTGCCCCCGACTCCTACTTTAGCCCTCAGCATCCTCCCGCCCCCCTCTTCTCTCGTTTCCTATGGTGGGTTTCAGGTCTCTAAGCACCCTGAGGATGGCAGCGTCCTTCCTTTGCTGCTGATGGGGCCCTCCTGCCATTCCACCATCCCGAAATTAGCTTAAGATTCCTCACCTGTGAAAAAGAGCAAGCGGTAGGGAAGCAGGTTCTCTGAATGCTCCTTTAGAAACCGGAGCCTCCTGAGCAGAGGGTCCTTTAAGACATACAGTTAGCTAAGCCAGCAGCAGTTGCTCAATCCATACTAGCTGAGCAAAGAAATGAAAGGCAAGAAAATCCCTACTGCAAATAGTAGCTTTGTAACTGGCCCTTGATGTTGGAGACAGTCATTCAAGGGCTCAGAGGATTGTGCGAATACCATAAATAGAGTGACCAGGAGCCCCATAGTTCAATCATATATACATTGATGGCATCTGAAAGTCCACGAGTCCTGGGTTTGGGCTCTCTCTTCAACAAGTACTGCTAACCCTGAGAGTGTGTGTGCGGACTGTGGAGGGTGTACAGAGGA
>LR753518.1:153838-258484 GCA_902729485.2 Mus minutoides | reverse complement strand
AGAGGACTGAAACAGTCATTCCCTGAGAGTGTGTGTGCGGACTGTGGAGGGTGTACAGAGGACTGAAACAGTCATTCCCTGAGAGTGTGTGTGCGGACTGTGGAGGGTGTACAGAGGACTGAAACAGTCATTGCTCTTTCACTCACAGATTGGACAGGAGAGGGCGAGGGCACAGATCACCAGCCAGGAAGGCAAAGCTTTTAGGACCTACCTGCTATTATTTTTCACATCTATAGCAACAGGAAGAATGCCAAATGCATACATGTGCTAAAACTGACATTTCTATTTCACGGGTGGTGGTGGCGGTGGGGTACAGGAAATAAGAAAAGGAAGTAGACACATTCTTTGAACATTGCCATTAGTGAATTCCTCTAATGCCCGTTATTAATAAAAGACTACACTTTCATTTCCAAAAATAAAGCCTTCTGCTATAGACATATTAACCCGGAATGGAGAAAAATAAGATCATCCTTCAGAAAAAGTAACCACCCACTTCAGCCTGTGTAACATTATGAGACATCAACTGAAACCGTGGACGCAATGAGCTAATGCAATCCAAGTTCACAAAGCTTACCACTTCCCAGTGATGAACAGCGGGAGTGATTCACTCCATCACGCTCTGTGGAGCCTGTGTGCCTCTCCAGGACTCAGACGCGTGAGCAAAGCCACCAGCTGGCACAGGCTAAGAGTTGGGTTTGTGACCACGAGTACATTTGTAGCTCACAGGAGCCATGGCAGACAAGGGAACTGTCGACATACCTTGGAGTCCAAGGTAATCAGGACAAACATCAAATGGAAGGACTCCAAAGGAGGGAAGAGGGCAAAGAACTCATTCCTAAATTTTATCAATGCATATGTTGACTCTCTCATATTTAATGGCACACAGAGGACAATGGGAGACAGACTACAAAGCGACCCATTTATAGAGTCCTGTCATAGGACTATTGAAAATTAAATAAGGCTGTCTCAAGCTGCTACTGCTATCAATTAGCCAGCAACCGCTTCCACCATCCTAATGACTGCCACATGGATACAGTGCCTTACCTCTGGGCCTGCCGACTCCAAACCCAGGAGGCTGGAGCTGCAGACAGCACTGAGCAGGCGAGCCTACCATGGCATGCTATGAGCCACCAGTTCTGCCTCACAAAATGAACTGATTCCATGCGTCAGAATATTTTGGGTAATTTAGCCTAGTTCCTCCTTAAACATATGAACTAGATTATTCACTTTGTAGTAACTTAACCTTCACTCACCCAAGTAGTTTCTTTGCCCTGTAGCCACATGGGCCTATTTATTTCTGTTTCTTCTACTTTTGCAAAGTGTAAAAACTGCTTGCTGGACTAAGTGACCAGACTCTGCTGACAATACGGTAATTTGTGTCATGGTTGAAAGCTTTCACTTTTGGAAGTGAAAAATTAGTCTTGTGAAAATGTCACTTTATTCTGAGAGATGACTGTGCCAATATGAAGTAAAATCCCATTCTCCAGGGGTCGTCTTTGGGCATCTGTGAGCCAGTCCCCTGGGCACACTCCTATCCTGTGCCCCTCGGTACTGCTGCGGCTCTCCAGGGACAGAGGCCAGACATGTTTACTAACAACAAAGAGTTAATGCTGCTCCTGGGCTCTGGAAGAAACCAGATTTTGTCAGTGAGGTTTGGCAATGTGAGAAACCCTGTAACCAATTTCATTTCCTGTCAAATAAATGGTTCACAGGAGAAAGCTGGCTAGTGGGTTTGGGAACTTTACTAAAAGGCTCCTTCAAGCGGCCAGTGAGTGTCTGCTTATCGCTGAGGGGCCAGGCAGCCAGGTGAACAGGAAGCAGCTAGGCTCCACTCTATCTCTGATGAAGCAGGAGGGTTAGGGCTCCTCTCAGAAAGGACACCACATGGGTGTCCTGTCTGTTACACAATGCTTTTTAACCTGCAGGGCTGTAAACACCAGCCTGTAAAACGACATGAGAAGAACAGGCCTAATGTCTTCACCATTTTACCTTAATCCTCCCCTCATCCTGTCCCAAATGAAAGTCTGAGGAGTTGAGGAATAGAAAGTCCCTCAAAGTTTTGAAACACATTTATCTGAAATGTGAACACCTACCCTCCTTTAAGGACGAGGCCTTTTCTACTTGAAGCTGAAAATGAGTATCTCTGGGTCTAAGCAAACTAAAAACCAATTCTCATAAATATAGTTCTGTACATAGTACTTATACTTAAAAAAGGAAGAACACCTTCATATTAATTTAGAACTGGTAAAAGCATACACTTAAAATGTATTTACCAAATCTGATTAGCTTTCTGTCAGAGGTTAAGCTGACAGATTTTACGTGTGTACTCTGGGCTTGCTTAGAAAGTATGTCCAAGTAGCCCATAAAACAGCCAAGTGAGCACAAGGGGCAGGAGGGGGAAAGTCTGAAATAATGGCTTCAGGCCCTTAATTATAAAGAGTAAAGAGAGCCTGTCTGGATCTTGAGGACTTGCTGGTGCAGGCAGGCCTGCAGCTCATTAGTCTCCCCACAGCACCAAGGATGCACCAGCAGTCCACAGAGGGCAAAGCTGGCTCTCTTCACCAGTAAACCGACGCACAGAGCATAGGGAACCATGGCGGCCTGTAGCTTCCTCTGTAGACACAGAATCCACTTCCACTGCTTTGCCACCACAAACTGTATTCTTTTTTAAATTTCTATTTTATATTCTTGGTAACACTGAGAGGTGTAGACTCCAAGCCCAGACCTAGGGAGTCAGTATTAGATTTGCTTTATTTAGGATAAGTAATTTGATAACAAAAAGAAAAGACCAAAGAACCAGGAAGTTTCTGGGTTATTCAGAACTCATGGGAGGTGTGATGCTACCCAGTCATGTGAACTGAGGATGCCTGCCCACTACACTGCAGAGTTCTGTTGGCGTAGTACACAGAGCAAAAATCAACTTTCATTATGCTTAGGAGCCACCTTCAACCTTAATAATGAACATGTATATTAATTGTGCTTGGTGTTGAAAAATTTATAAAGTGAGCAAAACTGGAAAAACGAAAGGGCTCAATTTAAAAGCAGGACTGATTCCTTGGGCAAGGATTCGCCAGTCTCCTAATCTGAGAAGGGCAGTCCTGCAGAGTGGCTACTGAGTTTAATGGCCAAAAGCGAATCTGGGACCTCTAATTAATGTCCAGACCTGTTCCTTGTAAATATTCTACAAAACACATGAGTTTCTTATATAATAAATTCTAAGAGAGCTCAGAACGCTTTCTATTTCTTCTGAATGCATCTGCTTTCAGACAGTCTCAGATTACGAAGGCAAACGGGGACCGCGGTGAGGGAGGGAGGCATGGAAGATTCAAGGGGACAATGCAGAGCCACCTCAGCATAGCTCACGGCTCCAAGCACGAGGCTGTGATGAGCCACCGGGGAGGCGGCTGGCCAAGACCCTTCAGGTACTCCCATCAGGCCCACAGCCTGGCTTTGGAGAAGACTGACATGTTTGTAAGATCTGGTTACACAGCAAGGGGAAGCCCCTCAGCGTCTTCTCCTTCCTTCTGGGATTGTGCTGCTGTTGTTAAGTCCAGTATCATCCCCCGTGAGGGCCAAGCAATGGGGTCCTGTGGTGGGGGTGACGCTAGCTGCAGACAAGCTGGACTCAGTGTGGGATTGTCCCTTACACGTCTCTGCAGGCAGGGGTGTGCGTGTATGAGAGAGAGATTTGTGCAGTGTGCAGATGGCATGTGTCTGTGTTTGTACATTCAGATACCAGAGTTGGACAACATGCCTTCCTCTCTCACTCTTGGGCTAGTTATTTATTTACATATACATATGTAACACATGCACACACCCACACACAAATACAGCACATATGCATGCATGTGAAGGTCAGAAGACAACTTGGTTTCCTTTTCCACTATGTGTGCTTTGGGAATTGAATTCAGGATGCCCCGGCTCAATGGCAAGCACCCTCATTTGCTGATCATCTTGCTGGCTCTCCTTTGTTTTTTGAAGACAGGGGCTCTTGCTGTACCTGGAGCCCCTGGGCTCAGTTATACTGGCTGGTTGGTAACCCACACCCAAGGGGTCATCCTGCCTCTGCAGCCCCAAGCCTGCACTGGGACTACAGGTGTGCGCTCCCTGGCTTTCTGTGTGGACAGTGGAGATCCAAACTCAAGTTCTTATGCTTGCACAGTGAGCACCTGACCCAATGACTCATCTCTGCACCGCTCCTTTTCTAGGCTTCACTCAAGGACCAGGGTCACAGACAGAAGCAGTTATGTCCCTTACAGAGCCAAGTGAATGCAGGCGCAGTGTGATGTAGTGAGGGAGACAGAACCAGTGGGGTCCAGAGCACGGCACACATTCTGAAGCCTTTCTTGTCAAAATGACAAGGGATATGAGTGAGACTACAGAGAGGTCTACCTTGTGGTGGGGCTGTGGTGGGGATGGGGGTGGAGACATGGGTAATGCTATGCAGTGCCATAGGCTTCTCCAAATTAAGAATTCAAGACATTAACTGCAGTGAGTTGGGAAGAAGAGATGCCGACTGAGGTTTCGAGCTAGGGAGACTGAAAGGAACAAAGGTGGTTTGTCTGTTTTATAGAGAAAATACGCTATGAAGTGCTTTCCAGTGGAAGACGGTGACTATTTTCTGCTCTGTTCTGGCTAGTTCAAAGATCTGATCTACCCTGAGAAGAGCTCTAGTCCCTCCACTCCAACACACACACTTCAAGGCTTGTTAGCACATATTTCCTGTGTTGATGGTGGGCAGGCGCTTCTCTACGTGAGCAGGGCATCACTGACGACAACACTGAGGAAACATTTAATACAGCAGAGCCAAGCAAGCACACAAACAACCCACCCTTAGCTTTCTATTCCCAGGACACATGTGCACTCTGGGAACGCGTTTCCTCTTATGCGAGTACATGCTCCTAAACATAACTGTGAGTGCAGCCAAGATCATATGAAAAATATTATGTTTTTAACTTCCAGTCTGGAAGACATATTAAGGAAAACCTCTGTGCTGTTCCTCTTCTAGACACGCAAATCACTTCCGACTTCTGATTTACTCTTCGTGCTGCAGAGACCATGCCCAAAGTGAACTCTGGGAACGTGTGTTGAAACACGCAGTCATTCAAGTAATTCACAGCTCTGCTCCAGCAGCATCTGCTGGGCTGTTTGTTTAGAGACTGCAGTAATGCAAAATGATTTCTCTGGAGACATCTGGCTTTTATGTAGTTATCACATAAAAAAAATGTAGTAACGGTATGAAGCACAGAGTGCACATATCCTTAAGACATTTGTGAATTGTGTATTTTGTTTTAAAATAACCCTTGAAGGTACTATGAAACTGTGACACCAGTTCCTGCTGGGGCATTCCTGGAACATCAGGGGTGGCGGGTGCCAGGCTCGCCCCTCTGCTGTCAACCCTGAGCTCCCCTTCACAGGCCTTCCTTCTGCTTAGGTAGGAAGCTCACTGCTTACTTCCGAGGCTGGGATTTACCCAGCTTCTACTGTTACAGGAAGTGGGCTGTGGGGAAGGACACCAGGAAGGACACTTCGAGGTTGTCACCTGTCTGCCTCGTCCTGTGCTTCTTTTCTCTTTGGTGGCCAGGAGCCTGGCAACCTGCAGAGAAACCATGTTCCTGGTGGGCAGTGTTTCCCAGCTCTCTGGCTTCAGAGTTGAGGCTGTGGTTTGTTAGGTAATCATGATGAAACATTCTGAGCCCCCTCTTTGCATATCAAAGTTATCATACAAAATCCACTAATTTTGCCAGGCTGTGGTGGCACACACCTTGAATCTCAGCACTTGGGAGGCAGAGGTAGGAGGAACTCTGTGAGTTCGACGCCAGCCTGATCTACAGAGTGAGTTCCATGACAGCCATGACTGTTTAACAGAGAAACCTGTCTCAGAAAACAAACAAACAAACTTCCACTAATTCCAAGTGTTGAATCTGATAAATGTTCTTCGAGCAGGCGTGTTGTGCTAACGGGCTCCCTCTGACTCCCTACACATGCGCTTCCTGTCACCCATTGCCTTTTCTGGCGTTTTATCGATTTCTGATCTAATTCTAGTTTGATGATTCTAATTTTACGGAAATTAGTCATAAAGCTCAAAATAGGGTATGCTTAGGTAAATGTGCCATACACATTCAAAATCAAGTGAGTTCTGCCACCGTAGGATGTTCTATAAATGCCAGTCAGGGGGAGGTGGCTGACAGCTACTCAGATCTCCATGTTTTTGCTGGATTTTTTGGTCTAGTTCTTTATCAGTTGCTGTGGAAGGATGCGAATCTCCAATACAGAGAGTGGGCAGATCTGTTCCGCGCACTTGTCAGTGTTCCTGTGCCGAGATTTTGAAGTGTGTTACTGTACACGCACACTTGCCCCAGCCACACATCACTTGGAACCTGAGTTGCTCTGACGTGATGTGCTGGGTACCCTGGCTTCCTGCTCACTTGTCTGCATGCTATCTTTCCTTCCATTTACTTTCTGTCTCTTCTGGCTTTAGTTTTATTTTATGAGCGTGGTTGTTTTGTTCACATGCATGTACATACACCACTTGTATTCACGGTACCTGTGAGGTCTAGGAAGACAGTTTCATATCCGCTAGAACATGGCTGGGTCTCCATGTGTGTGCTGGGAACTGAAGCCCAGGCCTCTGGAAGAGCAAGCAGCCAGCGCTTAGCTGCTGTGCCATCTCTCCAGCCCCTCTTCCACGGACTTCCACCCCAGCTCTTAAAATTAAGTGCATCCTGTGCAGGCAGGCGGCTTATTGCCGTGTCTTCTTTAATCCATCCTGACAGCTCTTCCTTCTGAATGAGTGCTTGGGCGACTGCTGTTTACTGTAGTTCTATCTGTCATCTTATTTTCAGTTGTCTTCTTGTTCCTTCATTTCTATCCTTCTTCCTTCGTGTGGGTGACACCACACTCTCTAAGTGTTCTTTACAGTACTACTTTTTTGGTGGGCTTTTAAGAATCATCATCATCATCATCATCATCATCATCATCATCATCATCATCATCACTAGTGTGCCGTGGCATAACTCAGGATGACTCTGAGGCAGCTCTCTTCTTCCACCTGCACATGGCTTCCGAGACTGAGTGCTGGTCACTGTAGCTTTCACAATGAGCCTCTTTACCTGCTGAGCCATTTCACTGTCTTTTGGGTTATTCATTTTTATACGATTTCATATCAGCTGCTATAGATTACAAAATGGATCTGTAACTTTTTAATCTTCACAAAGATGGTGTGAAATATGAACTCAATATAAACTCATAACCATAACCGTACAGGACCATATCCCTCCTCTCCCCTCCTTTAATCTGTAGTTTTTACATACAGTTCATCTACAAACATTATCAACGAGATAGACATGGTAGTAAACTTGCAGTAACCTGGACATTTATCATTTCTTATAAACAGTTCTTTTTTGACAACCTGAATTCCCATCTGGTATCTGTTGAGCCCTAAGAACTTCTTCTAGCGTCACAAAGCAGGCAGGCACACTGCCTGCAACTCTCCTTCACGCCAGTCTTCAGTTGGCTTTCATCCTGAGAGCTCTCCTCACCTGACAGGGAATTCTGGGTTCACACTTTTTCTTTTAGCACTTTAAAAGAGTCTGCCCCAGCCTCGTGAGGCCCCGTGCTCACCCTGCAGACCTGTGCTAGCCTGGACTGCGTGGCTGTGTGGTGCGTCTGTGTCAACTGTTTTGATGCCAGTGCATCGCCACAGGAGGTTCCCTGTGCTTACCTAACCGCTTGCTATTAGCATCTCTGGTCTGTAGACCTCTGTCTTTCCCCCATTTGGGACTTGTGTACAGATTCTAATGCTTGCCTGAGACATCTCATCTCTTTACTGAAATTTTCATTCATTGAAAACATGTGTCATGTGAAAAAATGGAGAAGTGTTATTAGTAGTTACTTCAAAAATCCTTGTCTGTAAGTTCTAACATCTGGTTCATCTTGGGGTTGAGCTTAATTGATTTTCTTTTATGTAGAGAATGTGTTCCATTTTCTTGATTCTTTCGATGTTGGAAAAATTTGGACTGTATCCTGAATAAAATTAATGTTAAGTTGTTGAGAGTCTCTGTATTTTGAGCAGGCTCTGGTTTCTGGGCAGCCCTCCCCCAGCCCTGACTGGAACATAAGAGCTGATTCTGCAGGTGTGGATCATGGTCTAGTCATGGATGTGGGTTTCAGGAACTCCTCTTTCTCTTCTGTGGTTCCTCCATGATTCTTAGGGTTTAGGACCCTATGTTCCTTCCCTTACTGATTCTCCAGGCCAGAGAGGTTGCCACTTCCCCATGTGTTCCCCAATTCTGCTGTGTGGGCATGGACTACAGTTAAACCAAGCTTTTAAAAGGGACAAAAGACACAAGAACACAGCTTGCTACTTCCCCTCTTTCAGCGGGACAGACCTTCCAGAGTCTGTGCCTATATTCACTCTTCCAGATCTCTAGGGCTGCCCTTTTTTGTCTTACTTCACATTTTTGGCCTTTGGCATGGCTGTTTTAGGTCAGTGTCTTCCACACTGCTCAGGAGTCAGGCCGACATTTGGAGGAACACAATTTGGGATCCGTCTGGCTGACTTTTGGGATTCTACATCTCTCCACAGTATCCAGCTTTCTCAGGCTGACTTTGGTAGTTTCCCAAGCCAGAAAGAGTCTGAGTTCTTCATAAAGAGCAACTGCCTTTCCCTGCTATGACTACTTGGATGATACTTGGTTCCAGGATAAAAGCTGTGGAAATAGAATCATATAAAGCCTACATCTCCCTTCTAAATGAATGCAGACTCCAGGAGTCCACTTCATTCACCGGCCAGTTTCTTTGAGTGGTAACATTTTGTGTTATTTGTTCACAGTGTAGTAATTTTCTTTGGGGCTTTTAATTGGTTGATTCTCAGATCACCATACCTGAAAGTAGTAACTTAATTCTCAAGTTGACTTTCAAGCATACAGCAGTATTTATTGAGTGACTCTTCTGTGCAAGGCAGTGTATCGGAGAAGTAAGAATGGGGTTAAAAACAGAAAAACATACCAGAGAACCCAGGATGAAGGGAGATGAACACACATACACACTTCCACACAGGGCATCATGGGATATAAGTGGTACAAATGGCAAGGAAGGACTTGGAGACTGAGTATTCTGTCAAAGGAAACAGGAAGTAAAACCTACAAGAGTACAGTGTCCAGCTCACCGGAAATGGCTTCTGATGAGATAGGTGTGGCCAAGAGGGAGCGAGAATCACAATGGGTGTCTATTGTGGGAAGGAAGCTGAACCACCTCTGTGTGTCAGTCCATAAGGCTGTCTGTCAGTCCAGCTTTCACACCCCTAGTTTTGGTAAGGGCAGAGAAGTGGAGATCATATGGGAGGGATCTCTCAAAATGTAAGATGTCATCAAGTTTTCTGAGAGGAAATTGCAAACCTGAGATCAGAAGTATTCTAAGTGACCATTATTAAATAGAATTCTCTCAAAATCCTCACGGCTAGAGACCAGCAGCACTGGCCATGTGTCTGGTGTTCATATCATAATTGTCTGCTAAGCTCTCCTGCAGGTCCTGCTTTCAGAAATTACTTGGATGGAATTGATATATAGTTGTGTTTGCTAAAATCCCCCAGCCCAATTTTTTGGTGTGTGTGCATGTTTGTGTGGGTACACCTATATGTGTAGGCAGGAGAACAACTTTGGGTGTGGTTCCTTAGGAGATGTGGCATAGAGGCCATAGGAGGATGCTAGGTGTCTTGCTCTAGCCCTCCAGACAGGGTCTTTCTGAACCCAGAGTTTGGTTAGTAGCCACCAAGCCCAGCCATCCTGCTGTCTTCATATGTGTACAGCTGTGGGCTTATAGGCACGTGTATGCCACCATGCCCAGCTTTGTCCATGGCCTTTGGGGATCATGCTTGTGCTGCAAGTGCTCCTACCCACTGAGCCATCCCCACAGCTGTACCTTGTATTTGAGATAGATTTTTCACTGGCCTAGAACTCACTAAAGTAGGGTAAGGTAAGCATACAAACCTCAGCAATCATCTTGACTGTTTATAATCCCAGCCCTGGGGGAGCTGTAACTTCTCCTGAATGTTGAGTATGTGCATGTAGCCAGGTGCGGCTGCTGGGAACTGAACTTGAGTCTTTGGCAAGAGCAGTACTGGGCCACAGGTCTGGATGAAGCCCGAAGATCTGCATTTTGAGCTCGGAGGATGGAGATGCATCCCTCCTCCCAACACCACATTTTAAAACTATTTGTGGATTTTGAAAATCCTAAGACATTAAAGAGCAGCCAGCCATTACATCCATTGAGTAGGCCTGGCCATCAATTATAAAAGGATACAGGGTCATGAGCCCATCATACTCAGTGTCTTATTTAGGGTCTTTATGCTAAAAGAAGACCACGACCAAAAAAGCAAATTAGGGAGCAAAGGGTTTATTTGGCTTAACTTCTAGATCACATTCCTTCATTGGAGGAAGTCAGGACAGGAACTCAAGCAGGGCTGGAACCTGAGGCAGGAGCTGATGCAGAGGCCATGGAGGGTGCTGCTGACTGGCTTGCTTCCCCTGGCTTGCTCAGCCTGCTTTCTTATAGACCCAGGACCACCAGCCCAGGGGTGGCACCACCCACATGCTCCTTCTTCTCTCATGACTCTTGCTTGTGTCAAGTGGACACACAAAACCAGCCAGTACACTCAGTGAGTACTGTTTTACACAAATTTGTTTTAGTTATATGCAAATGAGTACACTGCTACACATGGTACAGATGTGTGTGTGTGTGTGTGTGTGTGTGTGTGTGAGAGAGAGAGAGAGAGAGAGAGTGTGTGGGTGTAACTGGCAGTGACAGTTAAAAAAGTTTGAAAAGCACTAGTCTAAGGACATAACTGTATCATTAAGTGACAAAAGCCACATTGCCTTGGCAGGGGAATCCATGAGTCCTTCTGTTGGCCAATAGACTACAGTGCCCTGGACTGTCCCTCACTCTCACTGGTTTCCATTGTAAGCTATTCTTCTTTCACCTTGGCCTATGGAAACCTTCTGATCCTTCAAGACAGACAAGGTCAAGCCTGTCTCTCCTTCATTCTCCCTGCCTAGTCCAGTAACCTCTTCCTTCCAGAACTTGCCCCCTCTACCATCCATTTGACAAACAGAGTGAACTGTCCTTGTGTTAGCACCTCTGGTGAGTGTACCTTCCTCTCCTGGGGCCTCCTGAGGTTGGATGTACCTTTCTGCCCTCCACGATGGCCAGCATCACTGTGCTCATGCAGCGTAAAATGACTAGCGTGGGTGGAATGAGCAGTCAACCACACTCATAAGTTATAATGTACTTTGTCCATTACAGGAATCAGATACCTGGCAGAAGTGACATTTGGGGAAGAGAAGGAAGAGGTTCTCAACAGGAGGAAAAAGAAGTTTTAAAGTCTATATTAAAAATCTATAAAATATGTCCCATAAGCATACAATGTATACATGCAGGCAAAACACTTACAGATGAATAAATTTAATAAAATACCCTCCAGACAAATTAATCCAACTTTGTGTGTGTGAGAGAGACACTCTTTATGCAATTAATGACAATGAAAATATTCTAAAAATTACATTTAAAAAATGAAGGCTTTTAAAACTCACTGATGGGCTAGGGAGCCTGCTTGGCAGGGAAAGAGCTTGCTGGACAAGCCCAATTAATTGAGTTCAGGGCTATAGAACCAGCAAAAGGCTGGACAAGTAGTCTAAGTGTCCAATCTCCTGGGAGGCGGGAAGAGAGACAAGAGAATCATGAGAAGCTCAGGGGTCAGCTTAGCTGGTGTGCACAGCAGTAAACAGTAAGGAAACCTGTCTCAGACAAGGAAGAACGCCAAGGAGTCAAAAACTGAAATTTAATGTTTCAGATATGTGATAAACTACTATGTAAACACTATTTATACTTCCATAGCATTTATTAAAATAGTATTTCCAATTGGAAATCTATTCCTACAAACCCATCACACGTATGTCAATATTGTATTACATACAGAAGCCAACTACCCCGAATGTCTCAGAGCATGAGCATGTGGTATACCAAGACTATTCAACGCACACAGCCTTTCCAATCAATGTCACACACCACAGTATCCCGAGAATTAAACTCTCAAGGTTTTAGGTGATTTGTTTTATTATAAACACTCAACTCCCCTAAAAATGATTCAGCAATGGAGGGAAGCCTCGGCTCTAAAGCTAAGCAGCCCTCTTTCTGAGCAGCATCTGTGGTAATGACAGGTTCTCATTTAGATCAACAGGGCATGACTCACTACGTGCGAGTAAATGTAACTTCAGTTTCCCCTCTAGTGCGGGTGATGGATTGTTTTGTTTTCTGTTTTTAAACGGAGCCATCCATCTTCCAACCTCTATAACCACAGAGTGCGAGGCAGCCTGAGCCCAGGGGTACAATTTTTTTTTTTTTTTTTTTTTGCTATGTTCCAGAACAAAACTACTTGTCTGACTTAAAGGATTTACTTGTGACCTTGGCCTTAATAGTATATTACTCTAAACAAGGGTTAACTTCTCTGGAACCCCCAAAGATCAACTAATTTCTCTACTGGCTATAACCACAAAAGGCTGCATTTCCATGTATATGTGACTGTCTTAAAGAATCATTTATTCCTGAGTATAGTACAATAAAAAGACAATGCATCCATGTATTGTGGTCTGCACTCTGTAATTCATTTTGTTCTAAGGTCAATATTATAGGTCAAGCCTCACTATTTTCTATGGTCCATGGAAGGGTTCTTGGGCAAAGACTTTATTAAAGGAACTAGAAGCAGATCAGGCATTGCAGCCTGTGTCAGAAGGGACCAAGGACACAGCTAGTAAGGGTGAGGTGAAAGAAAGGAGCTAAGCACACCAGGAAGAGACAAACAAGAAAGGTGCCTGGGCAGGGCAGAGACAGAGCCCAATGCATTAGCTGTTAACGGGAGAGAGGGAGGAGGGAAAGGTCTGGCAGAAGGTAGCCGAGCACCCAGCTATGTCTGGAGCCTGGGGCACAGAAGATATGAGACTAATTCGCAGCATTCCACATAGTCCACAAAGTGGGGTGTGGCAAAGCACAAGAAAATCAACCCCAGGAGTTCACTGGCTAAAGCTAGAGAAATCTGGGCAAAAATAAACAAACGTTAGCACTGAACTAAACCTACAGAGTGAACTGCAGAGTTAGCCTTAGCGAATGAGCACAGTGGTCGTTCCTCTGCTGGCAGCCAGACCTATTGATGGATGGTAAGATCAGAGGAGAGATATTTAACATTTCCAAAGGAACAGACAGCTGCACTCACTTCACTGGAGATGCCAGTAACACCTCAGGAGAAGCGTCCTGAGGAGACCACACACCTGACTGCTGTGGACACTTCGGAAGCTTTGGCCATATACAAGCAACTTCAACAGAACCAGGAGAAAGTACCAGAAAAACCTAAATACAATACAGACCAATACCATGAAAGAGGAGACTAAGGGGTAACACGAGGGATCCCGGAGAGCAGAGCGGGTACAGGGACAGAACAGCAAGCACATGGGCGGTGTGGCTTCTTAACCGTAGGACACCAGTGTGAGTGTGTGTGTGTTACGTATGTGTGCACACAAGTGGAGGCCAGATGCTGTTCATTTGTGAGAGAACAGCTCTGTCATATGGAGCTCACCCAAGACCCTCCTCACAGACCTGTGCCACTGTGCCCAGCATAGATAGAGCCAGGAAGCCTTTTACCTGGACTGTCTCTCTAAGCTGGAACACTTGTTAGTCATTTCTTTCTCTTTCTTTCTTTCTTTCTTTCTTTCTTTCTTTCTTTCTTTCTTTCTTTCTTTCTTTCGTTCGTTCGTTCTGGTTTTCCGAGACAGGGTTTCTCTTTATAGCCCTGGCTGTCCTGAAACTCACTTTGTAGGCCAGGCTGGCCTCGAACTCAGAAATCCGTCTGCCTCTGCCTCCCGAGTGCTGGGATTAAAGGCATGAGCCACCATGCCCGGCACAGTCACTACTTTTTTTTTTTCCCTTGTTCTGGTCAACCCCCACTCACTCCACTGGACCTCTGCTCGCTCCGGCCAGCCCTGCTTGCTCCAGTTGGAGCCACTCGCTCAGATCGGCTCTGCTTGCTCCGGTTGGCCCCGCTCGCTCCGGCTGTCCCCGTTCAGCCCCGCTCGCTCCAGCCCTGCTCGCTCCGACCATCCCTGTTCGCTCCAGCCGTCCCCGCTCACTCGCTCCGGTTGGTCTCTCCAGTCCAAGGATTTGTTTTCTTATTATTCTTCATAAGTACGCTGTAGCTGACTTCAGACGCACCAGAGGAGGGCGTCAGATCTCATTACGGGTGGTTGTAAGCCACCCTGTGGTTGCTGGGATTTGAACTCGTCAGCTTTGGAAGAGCAGTCGGGTGCTCTTACCAGCTGAGCCATCTCACCAGCCCCAGTCCCTACTTTCTAAGAGAGCCATTTGTTTTACATTTTAACTTAGAGTGTGTCTTCTCCACTGTCTGCTTGATGGGAGCAGGGCTTGTTGCCCTCTGCTGTGGCCATCGTGACTAGGACAGTGCCGAGAACAGGGGGAGGCAGATACAGACATTAAAACTCTAGAAGATGACAGAATACAATTTTGAAAAGAACATCTAAAGGTACAGAATTTTTTTTCAATTTTTATTAGATATTTTCTTGATTTACATTT
The DNA here is from genome assembly GCA_902729485.2 of Mus minutoides. NCBI lineage: Eukaryota > Metazoa > Chordata > Mammalia > Rodentia > Muridae > Mus > Mus minutoides. The sequence goes on along the minus strand of LR753518.1, from coordinate 243,850 downwards.
CAAATGTTATCCTGAAAGTCCCCTAAACCCTCCCTCAACCCCCGCCCTGCTCTCCTACCCACCCACTCCCACATCTTGGCTCTGGCGTTCCCCTGTACTGGGGCATATAGAGTTGGCATGACCAAGGGGCCTCTCTTCCCAATGATGGCCAATTAGGCCATCTTCTGCTACATATGCAGCTAGAGACATGAGCTCTGGGGGTACTAGTTAGTTCATATTGTTGTTCCACCTATAGGGGTGGAAACCCCTTCAGCTCTTTGGGTACTTTCTCTAGCTCCTCTCTTGGGAACCCTGTGTTCCATCCAATAGCTGACTGTGAGCATCCACTTCTGTGTTTGCCAGGCACTGGTATAGCCTCCCACGAGACAGCTATATCAGGGCCCTTTCAGCATTATCTTGCTGGCGTATGCAATAGTGTCTGATTATGGGATGGATCCCCTGCTGCAGCAGTCACTGGTTGGTCCATCCTTTTGTTTCAGCTCCCCACTTGATCTCTGTAACTCTTTCAATGTGTGCTTTGTTCCTAATTCTAGGAAGGGGTGAAGTATTTTTGACTTCTCACCTCCTGGATAGGAACAGCCCCACTTCCTGCACAGAGTACAAAACACAGGTGGCTCACCCCTCCACCCACTTCATGGACTGAACTAGGCAGCTGGGGCTGCGGATCAGCTACTGTGGAGGGGAAGGATACTAAACACCTAAAACAGGGTCAAAGAGGACGAGATGTCAGGGATCCAGTGCTCCGGGCATTTTACTGAGAGACACACATGGATACAAGAATAAGAGGGAAGTCTTCAGGCATCCTTTGAAATTCAGCAGGGCCTTGAGGGAATGTTCCGGATCTGACTAAGTGAATGGCCAAGGTAAAAGGGATGCCATCTCCAGATGAGAGCCGCAGGAGCAAACCCACAAAGGGAGGCCAGGGAAGGACCCAGATGCAGAGCTGCCTGGAGCAAGGGGATGGGAGGAAGAAGGCCGGGTGAGGAGGCTTAGGGGCCATGAGCAACTTCAGACTTTATCTGCTGGGAACAGGGCTCTGCTCTACAGACTTCAGCACGGAAGCAGAAAAGGCACAGTTCTGGGCTCTAAGAATCACAAGAAATCTCTGGTATAATTCTGAGCAGCCTTCCATCGTAAGACTTTGTGAGTGTGTGTGCGTGTGTGTGTGTGTGTGTGTGTGTGTGTGTGTGTGTGTGTGTGTGTGTGTTGTATACACAAATGTATGGTGGTGTTGGCATCATCATGCCCTTCTGCTCTCTGTCTTACTCATGAAGCAGGGTCTCTCAGCCTAACCCAGGGCTTACTGACACAGCTAGGCTAGGTAGCCAGCTTGCTCTAAGGATAATTACTGCGCTGATACTTTGTAAATGCTGTAATTGCAGTTAGATACCACCCCCATCCAACATTTACACAGGTCTGGGAGACTGGAACTCCTATCCTCACATTGGGATGGTAAGCGCTTTATCCAATGAGCCATCTCCTCAGCCTCTCCACCTTAATTTTGAGACAGGGTCTCTTGTTGAATCTGAAGTTCATGAACTTGGTCAGACTAGCTAACCGATGGGCTCTGGGGGGTCCACCTGTCCTCACCACTCCAGCTTCCGGGTTGCAGGCTTTCTCTGAGCCCGGCCTTTTACATGGTTGCTGTGGATCTGCACAGGTGTGCAACAAGCAGCTTCAACAATGGAGCCCCCTGCCAAGCTCCCACAGGACATCTTCCCTGAGCTCTCCTCTGCCATGGATTCTAGCCCCCGGGTCACAGGATGCTTTTATGTGCCCCAGACTTTGCTGCAGATATGTCCTAGAAAGTGGCTGAGAAGACATACCTTCTTGGAGTGAACAAGAGCTCTGTTGGCCTACTTCCCACCCCAAAGATGAAATGCCTGACTCTCCTGTGATATAACGCTTGCAGTGGCTGCTCGCAGTATCTCCCGGGACCCTCCCCTCCTCACTTCATGTGATTCACAGGCTCTTCACCGTGAGCACACTGGCATCTCTGGCTCACACTTGGGCTCACTAACATAACACCAAATAGAGTCTCAGACTAACCCTAACGCATGCATCCGGAAACCATAGCGACCCAGTTGCCAGGCTAGCACGGGGTGAAAACACTGCCTGGAGAAAGGCTGCTTTGGTGACTCATGTAGCTAGGTCCAGCTTTGCATCCGAATGTTATCCAAATATCTCAATGTCTTGAGATCTTAGCTATATCATCTAGAAAGCTGTGGTGACAACAGGAACAGCTCATTGCTATAAAAACGGTTAGAAAAGTATCTTACAGCATTACTATTGTAGAATTTAAGTTCTAAAATTTACTGACAAGTTACATTTGCCAGAATTTTGAGAAACAGTGTCAAAAGATGAAAAAGACTGCCATAGTGTGGAAGAAATCAGTACAGAGACTGTACCAGGAAAAATTGAAATAGATTCAGTGTTCTGGTCACTTTTATGTCAGCCTGACATAGCTAGAGTCAGTTGGGAAGAGGGTCTCTCCACAGGACTGGCTTGTGGGTAAGCCTGTGGCATGGTTCTTGACTGACTGATGTGGGAGGCCCCAGTTCACTGTGGGTGGGGCCATTCCTACACTGGTGGTTCTGGGTAACTAAGAAGCAGGCAGAGTGTGAGTGGCACCCCCCATGGCTTCTGGATCAGCTTCAGCTTCCAGGTTCCGGGCTCCTGTGTAGACTTTCCTGGATGATGGACTATAAGCTGAAAATAAACCCTTTCTCTGAGGCGCTTTGGTAATGATGATTTGTCACAGCAACAGAAACCCTAATTAAGAAATCTGACAATCTTAGTATTGGCAGTGTCTTAGTTAGGGTTTCCATTGCCCTGAAGAGACACATGACCACGGCAAATCTTATAAAGGAAAACACTTCATTGGGGCTGGCTTACAATTTCAGAGGTTCCGTCCATTATTGTCACGACAGGAAACATGGTGCTGGAGGAGGAACTGAGATCTCTACTTCTCGATCCACAGAGCAGGAGGAGACTGCCCCACTAGGCCTAGCTTGAGCATGAGGCCCTCAAAGCCCATCCCCAGTCACACGCTCACTCCAACAAGGCCACACCTCCCTCCTAAGAACACCACTCCCCATGGGCCAAGCATTCAAACATATGAGGCTATGGGGCCACTGCCATTCAAACCACCACAGGTACATATATAAAAGTCACTTGCACTTCTCTTCCTTACTCTTTAGGATAGTCATGAAACAGAATCAACCCAGGGGCTGTGGATGAGCGGCTGGATAAGGAAATATAGTATACATATACAATGGAGTATTACTCAACTATAAATAATGCTGCCATTTACAGCAACATGGATGGAAGACAGAAGTCAGGCACACAAAGACAAACTTCAGATGTTCTCACTAATATGTGGTAGTACAACACTGATCTACCGCCGAGAAGCAGAGTGGAGAAGAGTGCTTACCAGAGCCCAGCAAGGGTGTATAGGAGGACGATGGCTGATGGAAATATGGGGTGAACCATGTTTAGCAGAGGAGAATTACTATGGTTGGCACTAATCAAGTGAACACTTCCTAACAGCTTGTACCGACAATTTGTGAATGCTCCCAGAACAAACAGCAAATGTCTGAAGTGACAGATATGTCACTACCCGGATCTGACCCCATACATGAACACTTGCACTAAAATGTAAGTATGTACATTTACCATGTCAAATACAGAATACAGTAAAAAAAAAAAATCAAGTAAAAGGGCTAGCACCCCTTTTACTTACCTTGGACTTCAATTTTGTTTAAAGGACACATGGGTATGTAACTGTAACCGTGTCCTCTCCTTCTGGACTAGAGACCCCAGCTTGCTCCTTGGCTCCCTGGGTTCATAAAACTCCCAGCAGAGTCTGCAGCTGTCTGAGCAGGCTCATGCTGCTCCTTCTCATGATGAGTTACAGCATCATGAGACCGACCCTGTGCGGCACTGTCTGGGGTGGTGGTAGTGTCGCTGAACACTCTCCTTCCCTTTTGTTCTATGGAGTCGGGCAGTGACTGAGAGCCTGTAGCCTTTCCCAGCAGGGCTCTGCAGGGCTTAGCCTTAGGCTGTGGCGATGAAGGTGGTTATGTGCATACCCTCATCAGCACAGGAAACTCAGTGTCAAGGCTTCGGCTGAAGACTTGCCAGCTGCTCCTGCACCCCCACTTTGATGCCCCAGGCAAACCAGGTCACTGGTGGGGACAGCCTGGCAGCTTCTGTGGTTTCCTTTCACTGAGCTCCCTCAGGCTTTTCTGAGATTTTGAGTTTCTATATTAAATCAGTAGCTACTGAAACCACGGGTTCTACTTCTCTGGAGAGGTCTGGTAGGGTGAACAGAAGCTACTCAAGTCCACAGGACTTCCTGAGAGGCACTGACAACCTCTGCCACCTACTGCAGACAAGAGCTGCAGTGTGGACGTCCCCCAAAGGCCCCACACTGAGGACCTAGTCTCCTCTCGTGGGTGGCTGCACAAGTGGAAACACGGAGTGGGATTGGGTAGGTTTACAGGCTACGAGGGGACACTGTAGCCCCAGTTTTCTCTTCTTCTGTTCCCTGGCTTTGAGGGAGGCACAGAACTCAGTTCTGTCACGAGCTTCTGTCATAACATGCTGTCTCCTGACTAGCACAAAGAAACAGAGCCAACTGATCCACAGGATGAAACTACTATAACAAATCTCAGTTAATTACTTCAGGCATTTTGTTACAGTAACATAAAGCTGACTAAAAGCTGTGTGTGTGTGTGTGTGTGTGTGTGTGTGTGTGTGTGTGTGTGTGTGTGTCTGTCTGTCTGTCTCTGGAGAATAGCTTCCCCTCTTTTGCCCTCCAGCACTCCAGCGACCTTGGTAGACTCCTGGGAGAGAGGAGCTTCTAGGAGAGGTGAGGATCTCGGCCCTCCTCTAGAGCCTAGGCAGGGACAGCAGAAGCAGACCAGAGAGGAGGCTAGGGAGGCCGCACTGCAAACGCCGTTCTCAGGGTTGTTTACAGGACACCACTCACCACTGGATGGGCAACAGTTCTGCTTAATGTCTACCCTAATTTCTTCCTCGTTACAAGCTACCTGTGCTTGCAGCAAAACGCCTTGCTTCTGGCCTACAGACATTACCATGTTCTTTGCTTCATAAACCGAGAAATGAATTATCTTCTTTGACATATAAAATACCCTCACCTTGAGACAGTGCTTCTCAACCTGGGGGTCTTGATACTTTGCGAGGTGTGTGGTGTCAAAAGACCCTTTCACAAGGGTCGCTTAAGACCATCAGAAAGCACAGAATTCCCATTATAATTCATAACAGTAGTAAGATTACAGCTACGAGGTAGCAAGAAAAATCATCATATGGTTGGGGTCACCCCAGCACGAGGAACTGTGCTAAAGAGACGCAGCACAGGGACGACTGAGAACCACTGTCCTAAGGGGTCAGGACTGAGGTGTGGACTTTCAGCCCCTTCAGGAGTGCCTCTGCTCCACAGATGTACAGTATTTACTTCCGATGCAGCATCTCCCCGTTTCCCATGAAGTACCTTTCTTCCCATCACTGTATGAAGGCATACAGTAAGCAGTGGATGGACCACAAGCAAGGCCTTTGGACAGACTGCCTGGACCCGACTCAGCTCAAGCACTTCCTGGTTGGAATGCTGTAGGGAAATGAATCTTTCCATGCTGGTCTCTTCACCTGACGACTTCAGCTGTTAAAAGCAGCTGCTTGAGAAGGGTATTGGGTGAGTCGGTACACTCAGAGGCTGAGGTCCCGGCATGACACCGGGAGGCACTAACAAACACCAGGCACCACAGTATTGGCATCGCCATCACCACCACCTTCCTTTTAGCCTTTTGTGATGTCTGTATGATTCAATTTGTTTGACAGGATTAAAAATATACCCAGTAAGTATGAGTTTGCGTGGAGTGTGTAGGGCTTACTGGTGGGGTGTGCAGCGATGGTAACGCATATCTGGCTACTCGCTAATGAACTGCAGGTTTGGTATCAGGATACAGCAGAGGGAATATTTAGCCTCTTGGACATGAGCAATGGTGAGCAGTACGACTCTGAGTAATGCCTGCTGGATGCTGGTATCTACGTGCCTTGAATGACCAACAGCCAGTGTCATGGACAATTCTTTTTTTTTTTTTTTTTTTTCACACGACGAGGAAGGGGGCGGCTCTCCAGAGCCGCACTTTTTTTTTTCTACCGCCCTTCCTCCTTTCTCCTCGACCCCCCTTTCACGGGCTTCTCTTCAGACAGAACAAAAAAACGGGAAACGAAACACACAGCCAGACGGAGCACTGAAGGCACGCCAGGGAACGGGAAAGCGCCACCGTGAACTCAGAAGCGGGCACCTAGGGGAGCAAAACCTGGAACGCTCCCAGGAGCACCTCGAGGCTTACAAAGAGCAGAGCATGTGCGCACACCAGACAGGAAAGGTTACGCACAGCCCGCATGCCAGCCACATTCTCCGTCTCCGGGAAGAGGGTCAAGCGAGAGACACACTACCAAAGTGAACCATGTAAGGGCAAACGAGCACCTGACGCGTCCACGAGGAGCCTGGGAACCACTGCAAGAAGCACGCGCGGGTCAGCGCTCGAGCCGGACAGCCGCACCCCTGCCTTCCACATACCACCAGCATACGGATGGGGAGGAGAGACGAGGGGCCCGCTGGCAGAACGAGAAGAGCCATCGCCATGCCATTCGTAATGAATGACCATTCGCCATGAATGTCCGTCCCTCGCCTGGCGTGGCTTAGGCCCCGGCCCGAAGAGAACTCAAGAGCACCACATCGATCTAACAACGGACAATTCTTTAGCCGGCTTACCTTTAGTCTGTCTTTGGGCAGCGCTACAACCCCTTGTTTAATGATTTCCAAGACCCTTTCCACTGACAGCTCAGCTCCAGCTTGTAGAAGTTTTGAGCTAAAGAAGGAGATCACCTGTAAAGAAAGAGCCATGTAAACAAAGATTTATTTATTTTATGTGATTTGCTTGCATGTATGCATGTGCATTACATGTATCCCTTGTGTCCACGGAGGTCAAAGAGGGCATCAGATGTACAGGAACTGGAGTTACACATCGTTGCCAGCTAGCATGTGGGTGTTGGGAAGTGAACCCAGGCCCTCTGCATGAATAGCCAGCTCTCTTAACCCCTGAGCCATCTTTCCAACCCTGAAGTTACTATTTATCAATAATGTTTATAGTCCTCCCACCTCAGCCTCCCAAGCAGCCAGGATTATAGGCGTGACACCAAAGGTATGCATTGAACCCCCGAAGTTGCTGGAAATGGATTTTTGGTGAAGCCCTTCTCATTCAAAGGCATTTTTACCGGACCTGGACCTCCCTTTATCTGACTTCCTAGCTGCTAGCCTCTCTACAGGGTTTGATGGCAACCACGAGTCTGCCCTGTGATCATGGCTGGTCATCCTGTGAGTTGAGAGGCTTTACCAGCCGCCTCCCATGCTGCCCTGTTTTCTGTTTGTTCTTCGTGTTAGAGCGATGCTGAGCAGAAGGTGGGAAGGGAAGGCAGACTCCTCAGTGTGTCTAATTCCAAACTTAACAAGAGGGCCTAGAAGAGGTCATGTAGGAAAAGAACCTTAACAGCTAAAATGGTAACTGGGAACTATCTATGATTTCAATTCATCTGCAGCATTCTTAGCGCCAATCACCAGGGATAGCAACAACAAGCTTCCGGCGGGTGACACTATATAGCCTGAACTATGCAGCAAAATGCTAACACAGTCAGTCCCAGCCCAGGACACTGGAAATTTCTAATTGGAAATTAAAGGTCACAGGGTAGGGGTCTCATATGGGTAAAGTTCATCTTGCAAGTACAAGGACCAGAGTTTAGTTCCTGGGACTCGCATAAGAAATCTGGAAGTAGTGTCCCGTGCTTATAATCCCAATGGCAGGAAAGCAGGGACAAGAAGGTTCCTGGCGCTTGCTGGCCAGCCAGACCACTGTACCTGGTGAATTCCAGGTCACTGAGAGACTCTGACTCAGGAAAAGAAAACAAAACAAAAACAAAGGAAGGAAGGAAAGTGCTGTGTTGTCCTTGAAGGATGGTGTAGAGGTCACCTTGGTCTCCACACCTGTGCACATGCACAGAGAAACAGAAACATACACACCAAAATGAACACAAGGCCGCTGCCAGTGGAGGTGGAGATGTAGCTAGTGTTAGAATGCTGGGCAGCTTATGTGAAGTTCTGGGTTCAAGCCCGAGTTCTGCAGAACCCATGCCAACCACGCCGTCTAGCAAACCAGAAGGAAAGTGCTATTACATCTACAGTGTTACAGATCAGCAAGGCTGCTGACCTCTCCACCCAGACATGCAAACGTGTAAGCGTCTGTTCCCAAAGGCGCTTGCCGCCACGCCAGATGACCCGAGTCCTATCTCTGAGACCCACACGGTGGAGAGAACCAGTTCCCCGAGTTGTCACCTGATCCTTATATATGTGCTTCCCCCTAAAAAATGTAAAAGAAGATTTAAAAATGTTGAACTTCTCCCTTTTGTTTCCTACATGGCTTCTATTTTACATGTAAAATATGTAACACAAATTTTTGAAAACATTCCCATGTTTTCTTTGAAATATCTCTCATAAGTACTTACTCTTGAAGAGTAGTGACATTTTCTTAACTTAGTAGACAGTTACCATGCTGGGCAAATGGCACAGGAAGTTTTACTCTGGGAGAAGACACTACTCTGGCCATCGGCAAGTGTGTACCTCTCAGCTCAGGCAAGGAGCGAGCACAAGGCAGTCAGTGACTTTACAAACTGCTCATTTTGCCCACAAAAGGTTGGCTTTTCATATGTGTTAAACACAATTTCAGGGTTTTTGGGGACTCTGGGATTAAAGCTCTGTTTATAGTGTCCAAGGCATATGTTGGGATTTTATTATACAGGGAACTAAGAGCTGGCGACAGGCACATTACAAAGAGAAAATACGTTACCAAAGGCTTGTTAAAATCTTTAAAGTATACAAGTGTTGGTGAGAGTTCTAGGCTAGTAAAGGCACTTGCTGTCCAAACCTGGCGATCTGAGACCCATCTCAAAGTGTCATGCATGTGCACACACATATCTAACACACACAATAACAAGTTAAAAATAATAAATTAAATATGCAGCAGAGATATACAAAATGTTTAAAATGCATAAATATTGGCAGTTTCTTGAGATTTAGCCTCACAAATTACTTAAAAATAATTAAAATTAAGTTCTTTGGTCAAAAACTTTAGAGAAGGAACACGTATTGAAAATATTCTCTGTGTTCCTACACTGACTGTATAGAAAGAGGAGGCAGAGTAACCATACGCTATGTACACCTCAGCCTAGGCCACTGTGCCTGGTCTGTACTGTGAATGGGGAGACATGGGAAAAGAAAAAGAAAAAGAAAAAAAGAAAATATTCTAAGTAAAAAACCCCAAATGAATTAGTTTATGACTAAGACTCAGAATGGATGCCCGAGGCTTACAGGCTTTGAATATTTACTAAAGGCTGGGTGATGCTCAGGAGACACAGAGTGACCTTCAAATACATCAGATCATCAGAAGCAGCCATGAAGCCTCGTGAAGTACCACCCTGGGCCTGGTCAGGGACCCTCTAACTGATGTCCCAGGTCTTCTGATAGTCAACCAGAAGCTAGGACAGACGTTCTCAAACTTTACTAAATGTGAGTATGAGTTGTAAAAAAAAGTATATAGTAGCAATATGTTTTATTTATAAATTATGTAACATACTACATGCAGAATTAGCTAATAGATTTCTTTTAAAAATTCTGTGGCATATATTTTGCTTGCATGTACCACATGCCCAAGGAGGACAGAAGAAGGTATCAGATTCCTTGGAGCTGCAGCTGCAAGATGGTTATGAGCTACCAGTGCTGGGAACTGAACTCTGGCCCTCTGCAAGAGCAGCCACCTCTTAACCACTGAGCAATCTGTCCAGCACAGCATAAAGTGAGGATAAGAAGGCACGCATGGGATGTCGAGATGGCTCTGTGGGTAAAGGTGCTCACTGTTAGGCCTGGTGATCAATTCGGAAACCTGTATTATGGAAGGAGAGAGTTGACTCATCTTATTCATCCATCGATCCATTGATCCATCTCTCTCTCTCTCTCTCTCTCTCTCTCTCTCTCTCTCTCTCTCTCTCACCTGTTTGTGTAGAGACAGGGTCTCTCTCTATAGCCCTGGCTGTCCTGGATTGATTGGTTGACTGATTTATAGCAGGATCTACTATATAGCCCTGGCTCTCCTGAGTGCTGGGGGTTAAAGGTATGTGCTGCCACACCCGGGAGACTCACTGCCTAATCCAGAGCACCAAACAGAAACCTTCCTAGTCAAGCTGATGGACCCAGTTCTCGTGAGGTTGCGTGGGAGTCTCACTTCTACTTCACGAGGTGGCACCTGCTCTAGAAGAAGGAGATGCCAATTTTGCACTGTCCTTTGTCACATATGCTGATCTTACTGTATTTCTCTCAACTTGGGGGATAAATATGATAGCTTTCAAAGATTTCTCTAACTGAATCCAGATTCTAGAGGAAAACAATTATTTTTTCTTTCTTACCTTTCCTTTTTTTCTTTTCCCTTTCTTTCTTGGTTTATTTTCCTCCTTCCTTTCCTCCTCCTCCCACTTCTTCTTCTTCTTTTTTTTGTAATGGAATCTAGAGGTTTTGTGTAGTTTAATCAAGAGGTCTCCCACTGAGGGACATCTCTAGCCACTAGACCAGTCAAGCACAATGTGACACAGCCTATGGGAGCCACAGGGGCAGGGGGCACACCCTGTGTCTTGAGATTCTCCCTCCTACCCTCAGACTACCTAGAGTTTTGCCCTTCACCTTGGCACACTGTTAGAGCTGATACTATCAAGGAAGAGCTCTACTACCAAGTCATGCCAGCCTATTGTCAATACCACCAGTAAGATGATACCTCTTTATTTTTAGAGGAATAAATGAAGCTCTAATATGCCTTCCCATGATCTTAAGGAATACTAGTGCAACTTAGGGGGGAACCGCTGACCAAGATAGCAAAATGCTCACACTCAAAGCTCAGAGGAAGCTACTGCACTCACATACTAGAGAGACAACAGGCCATTGAAGAATTCTCATGTTACCACGAGAATGGCAGGGTAACCAGGTGGCTCCAGTGGCAAGTGAATTTCATGTATTTATTTGCAGTGTCTCTATACTGTTTATCTAATGCCCACAGCAATTCTTTGAGGCTGATAAAATCTCTTCCTACGTAGTCCAGATGAAAGAGCAGAGAGCAGATGAAGTGTAAGGTGTGGCTGGAGCTTGGACGCTCCTGCTAGTGTCACTATGTCTCCAATTCTCAGGTGACGAATGGAGCCCAGATTTCGGTGACTCAAATCCCCTGCCCTGGTGCTAGGGACCAAGCACAGGGCTTTCCCCCATATATCAGGCAAGTGCTCTGTTACCAAGTATGTTTTCAAAACAAACAATTCAATGAGCCAACCAACCAAAAACCAAGGTCTCACTATGCATCCTAAACTGACCTGGAACTTGCAATCCTCACCTCAGTTCCTTTCTTTCTTTCTTTCTTTCTTTCTTTCTTTCTTTCTTTCTTTCGTTCGTTAAAAGCACCCCCCCCACACACTATGCCTGTGTGTGTATGATGTGTGTTGTGGATACACATGCTATAGTATGCAGAAGGAGGTTAGAGGACAAATCTGTAGAGTTTGTGGGTTCTAGAAATCAAAGTCAGGCCTCCAGGCCTACGTGGCAAAGGTTGTTACCTACAAGGCATCTTGAGGGCCCTGTCTCTGCTTTGGAGAGCCGAGATTACAGTTATGTGTTAGCATGACCAGATAAACTTAGTTTTTAAAATAGGAAATGGAGATGAAAGATGTAATATAGGTTGTTAAGTTGAACATTTCAGACAAAATCAGAATTCAGAATTAACAAAGAGTGTAAAAAAAATATTCAGGAGCTATGAAATGTTTTTTTCTACTAGCTGTTTAGACTTCTAGTTGCATTAGTAACTTCAGCAGCGATGCCTGTAACAGGTGTTGTGGTTCTTATCAGCTCACAGAACCAAAAATCCTATCTAACCACCTGTTGTGAAATCAGTGAATGGTCATCACCATCACAATTTTATAGACATGAGCAGCTTTCCCAGGGTAGGCAAGGGTAAAAGGAGCCAGGACATTTTAGCCGGGCAAACGTTCTTTCTTACAGACTAGCCATTCTCCCAAGAACCAAAAGAGAAGTGCGAGTTTTTTTCCTTAGATTTACTTTTATTAGTCTTAATTATGTTTGTGCCTGTATGTAAGTATATGAAAGACTCCAGAGCCTTTTTTTCTTAAACTAATCTTTGTGTGGTGTTTGAATAGGAATGGCCCCATAGAAAACCACATTTGAATGCTTGCTCCATACGGAGTGGCACAAGTAGGCAGTGCGGCCTTGTTGGAGAAAGTGTGTCACCGTGAAGGTGTGCTTTCAGGTCTCATATGCTAAAGCTAGGCCAAGTGTGGCAGTCTGTCCATCCAGATGTAGGGCTCTCAGCTCCTTCTCCACACCATGTCTGCCTGCATGCCACCATGCTTATCATCATGATGATGAACTAAACTTCTAAACTGCAAGCCAGTCGTAATTAAATGTTCTCCTTTATAAGGGCTGCTGTTGTCATGGTGTCTCTTCACAGCAACAGAAAGCCTAACTAAGATACTCTGCTAGTCTTGAGTTATGATTTTGTCTGACGTGTCTGGCTCAAGAACCTACATTACATCTTTCATCTTGAGTATTTCCTGTATTAAAAACTAAGCTTATCTGAGCTTACATATGTGCACATGAAAGAGGCCAGAGCCTCCTGGAGCTGTGCTATAAGCAGTTGTAAGGTTCCTGACATTGCTGTTGGGAATAGAACTTAGGTCTTCTAGAAGAGCAGTGTGTATGTTTAATTACTGAGCCCTGGGACTTTGTAGCTCTGGCTGTTCCAAAACTCACTATGCAGAGACTAGGCTGCCCTTGAAGTCACAGACATCTACCTACCTCTTTCTCCTAAATGCTGGGATAAAGAAATGAGCCAACATACCTGTTTTTTTTTTTTGTTTTGTTTTCTTTTTTCTTTTTAGATTTTTTTCGAGACAGGGTTTCTCTGTGTAGCCCTGGCTGTCCTGGTTCTCACTCTGTAAACCAGGCTGGCCTCGAACTCAGAAATTCGACTGCCTTTGCCTCCCAAGTGTTGGGATTAAGATGTGTGCCACCGGGGCTGGGGAGATGGCTCAGTGGTTAAGAGCACCGACTGCTCTTCCAAAGGTCCAGAGTTCAAATCCCAGCAACCACATGGTGGCTCACAACCATCCGTAATGAAATCTGATGCCCTCTTCTTGAGAATCTGAGGACAGCTACAGTGTACTTACATATAATATATAAATCTTAAAAAAAAAAAAAAAAAGATGTGTGCCACCACTACCCAGCAAAAAAATGCATAGCCAAGGCTGGCCTTGAACCTGTGATCCTTCTGCTTCTGCCTCCTTCAGCAAATTCCACAACTGGCTTGCTTTTTTAAAAAAATGTATTAATAAACATGTTTTTAGAAAGTAGGTATGCATTTCTTTATTATTTGCTTTGCCTTGCCCCCAAGCTTTTTTTTTTTTTAGGGGAATTGGGGACATTTGACAGGGCTCATCATGTAGCTTTGGCTGGCCAGCCTGTCTGCTTTGCCTCCTGAGTGCTGGATTAAAGGCATGTGTTTTTGTTTTAATCACTCTGACAACCTACTCAATGTAAGATGTTGCTTTCTGCTTTCAGGAGAGATGGCATGCCCTGGGGAGATAAAGGATAAGAGAGAATGGGAGGAGAGAGGATATATGATCCCTGTCTTGCATGTGTACCAGCAGGGTGACTTGTAGGACACTCAACCGCTCTCAGAGGTGGCATCATACTGTGGTGAAGAGAACTATCTCGCCGGCAGGCAGATAGCCTGGCATTAAGTTTTAGCTGTGCATGGAAATCCTGGAAGTTATCTCACGCCTTTATTACGCTAAGTGTCCTGATCTATATGCGACATAAAAACACAGTCCTGCCTGACGGTATGCTGTGAGAAGTGGGTTAGATGGACAAGTGTGCTATACAGTGAGCCTACTCTGGTGGGCTAATGTACGGCACAGCTCAGTTCCCACGCTGGTTGAATAGGCGTCAATAGCCAGAAAGCAGGACAGTAGTCTATTAAGTGAAATCCGTGCATAAGACACTGTACCATTAGCCAATCGCTGTGCTTCTTTCCTTGGTGTTCTAGATAGATCCCGACTCCATACTGCTCACAGGTATGATCTGTAAGAGCCACCTTATTTAAAGCAGTAGCACAATGTGAAGTTTGAAGTAAACTCCAGGGAAGTCTTCACATTGAAACCAGCACTATCACCTCGAGCCTAATACACTGCTTACATAAAAGCTCTTCTTTCAAAATACAGAGTAGTTTCATCATTTTCCCAAAAGTTAGAAGTTAGTCTTAGACTCAGGCAGTTTCCTTTGGTACTTATTTGCATATTTTTTTGTATCATAAAAATATTATTAAATTAAAAAATTAGAGCTGGGCGTGGTGGCGCACACTTTTAATCCCAGCACTTGGGAGGCAGAGGCAGGCGGATTTCTGAGTTCGAAGCCAGCCTCGTCTACAAAGTGAGTTCCAGGACAGCCAGGGCTACACAGAGAAACCCTGTCTCGAAAAAACAAAAAATAAAACAAAACAAAAAAATTAAATAGACGTCCCTTTATGAATCTTGGCCTGTTTTCTGTTTTCATAAATAAAATTGTATTCTAATGCACCATGCCTATTGGTATCTGTATTTCCTGTGGCAGCCACTGAACTACAACCTCAGAGCTCAATAGCTGGGATAAGACTGTAGTTATTAAATTCTCAAAGATTTATTATTTGCTTCCTTACAGAACAATTTGGTAATTCCTTCTTTAGAAACCCCATTATTATTATTTGTTTTGTTTTTGAGACAGGGTTTCACTATGTAGCCTTGGTTGTCCTGGAACTTAGAGACGTCTACCTGTCTCTGTTTCCCAAGTGGTAGGATTAAAGGGGTATGTACCACAATGCTTGGCTAAAAGCCAGTTATACAGTGGGTCAATGTAATAATGAGCCTTTGGCGGTTTCTTTTACGTTTACCACTTTGGGAAGTCTTTTTTATTTTATTTTATTTTTTTAGATATGTACTGTTTGTGTGTAGAGGCAAGAGCCTTCCTCAATGGTTCTCTACCTTACTTTGAGACAGGGTCTCTCACTGAAGCTGGAAGTTTCTGTTTACAAACTGGACTGACTGGCCAGCAAAGTCCATGGAGTCTGCCACTCCCCCGGGCTGGGGCTTCAGGTGTATACCACCACATTTGGATTTTACACGGTGCTAGGGAATCGAAGTCAAGTGCAACCCTGTGGTGTCTCCACTCTCCACTTGGGAACTCTTGCCTTCTTTTTGTAGAGCCGAGTTTTTGCCAAGTGTGGTTTCTTTGCTCAGGTAAGTTCCTGCAGGACTCTTACAGTCTATCTATAGCAGCAGGCATTCTGTCTGACCATACCTCCATCATGTTTCCAGACTCTTTCCTCTCTGTGGAGTAGGTTCTAGGCTACCAAGATGTCGTCCCCATTGCATTAAAGTGTCATTCACTGTCTTAGGTACGGTTTCTGACAAGGAGACTTCTGTCACCATTGTCTTCCTCTGTTCTCAAGGCTTGAGTATCCGATGCTGCTCTTTAACTGCACGTAAGTCTGTATTCTTTCTTTTCTTTACATTTTAGATATTTAAAGAGTGTGTGGGTGTTCAACAGGCTGACTTTGCCTGGGGTGCTCCCAGAATCTTGGATCTGTGGC
Source organism: Mus minutoides (assembly GCA_902729485.2). NCBI lineage: Eukaryota > Metazoa > Chordata > Mammalia > Rodentia > Muridae > Mus > Mus minutoides. The sequence goes on along the minus strand of LR753518.1, from coordinate 228,041 downwards.
TTTGAAGCCTTTTTGTTTCTTAGGCCTGTTCTTCTTTCCGACACTCCCCAATGACACAGATGTTAGACTGTCTGACACTCCCCAGTGACACGGATGTTGGACTCTCTGATGTCAACTCATAGCTCTTGGGTAGTCCACTCTCATTTTCTACACCTTTCTTACTGTGTTCATTAGCATTATTCTTAGTGACCTGTCTCTAAAAGTCACATCTCCAGCCCCTCGGCTACACCCAGGCCTACTGAGGAGCCAGCCCAGCATCGTGGTTCTCTGGCACAGCATTCTATTTGATATACAAGGGAAAATATCACTAGAGGTTTATACACATTGTCACCTATTCCACCAGGTCAGGAGTTGGCAAGTTTTTTTCTGTAAAGGGCAAGGTAGAGAGTATCCCAAGCTCTGTGAGACAGAGTACAGGGTCTTTCTTACATTCTTCTTTTTAAAACTGTAGATGATGATATCTGTTCACAGGCTGTATAAGCCATACTTCAGTCTGGATTAGGGTGGAGTGTGTGTGTGTGTCATACTTTCTTGATAGTTGTCCTAGACATTTTAATGATTTTAACTTAATGATACGTAATAATTTTATAATCAATAACAATTGTTATAATTAATTGTATTATATATAATTATAATATAAAATATAATATACTATAACAAATATAATCTTATATATTATACACAATATATATCACATATAAAATATAACAATTATCAATAATTATAATTAATTCATTTTAATGATAATAATGTAAGTGCTTGGCTGAGAGTTTTTTTTTTTTTTTTTAAGATTTATTTATTTATTTATTATATGTAAGTACACCTCCAGAAGAGGGCATCAGATTTCATCACGGATGGTTGTGAGCCACCATATGGTTGCTGGGATTTGAACTCAGGACCTTCGGAAGAGCAGTCGGCGCTCTTAACCACTGAGCCATCTCGCCAGCCCCAGGCTGAGAGTTTTAACATCTGAATCATCACTGAGTCTATTCTGCTGTTTCTTGATTTTTTGGGGGATGGGAATCTCACTGTGCTTGGTTGAGCCCTGGACACTGTGTAGAGAGCTGTAGAGACTTGAGGTGGCCTTGACGGTGGGCCAGATTTGAGGATGCGAGATCAGCCAGCTGGATATGACTGGATGTGAGACTTTGGTTGCTATGGCTCCTTTCAGTGTTATCTGATGGTAACGAGCCTTCTCTAAGGCCATGCAGGTTCTGACAGCAGCACCAGCTCCCTCCCTGTCTGCTTTTGGTTATCCGTGTATGCGCTGTTGATTCTTTCTCAGCAGCGGATAGCCGTCCCTTATGACTTAGCGCTTGCTAGGCTGGTGGCAGAAAGCAGTTACCCTGGCCCTGCTATTTAAGACTATGTGTTTAAGGAGGTTGTATGCCTAGGGTCCCGTGTGATATTTTCCCCGTTTTCATTCTCCCTTTTCACAGCAGCCAAACAACCCTAGGGAGAGTTTTGTGACAGACAGACAGACAGACAGACAGATGGCTCTAATGGTATCCTTAAAGGCTAATGCAGTTTCTTGACACTTTCTCCCAAATAGGTGTTTTCTTCCATTTTTCCTAGTAACCAAGTGTCCTAATGGCACAAGGTGTTTTGCATATCATCTCAGGCTATTCTTATCCTCAGGCAAAACTTAAAAGCCACACTTGGCTTCTGTTCATTCACTTGTACAGCAGTGGTCTGGTCCTTCTGTGCTGTGCCACATGGACCCAGCCCTGGCATCTCACCTTAATTTAGAGAATAGTGGGAGAGCTTGCCTATTCTTTCTGGGGATCCAGGCATCCTGCTTGCCTATGACTTCAGCTCCCTGATATATAAAAACAAAACAAACACAAACCAACCAACCCGTCCCAGCCCCAAACAACAAAAACCCTCCTATACTTTTGCTTTGTTGAGTAGATATTTTTTAATGTCTTAGGCAGAAACCCCTATCATAAATTTTATTTTTTAGGAGTAAATATATTGAGGTATAGTTTATCATATGATAGAAGGTCTCCACTCGTTTTAATTAAGCAGCTGAGAGGGTTCTGACAAAGGAGTAGCTATTACCCAGCCTTATCTGTCTTCTCAACACATTCTCTCCTGTTCCTTCCCAAACAACTCTCTCTCACCTCACACCTCACCTCTGTTCTCAGCCTGAGCATTCTATCCAAATGGCAACAGGGCTCCGTAAAGCCTTCTTCCAAGTCTTGCTTCAAATGCACCTCCTCAGAGAGCTTTCCTAACCACTCTCCATAAATCTCGACTTCTAACCTCCATTCCAGTTTGCTCCAGTTCCCCTTTCCTCCTTGTGGTAGTTGAACAGGAATGGTCCCCACAGACTCAAGTGTTTGTAGTGTCATTGGGAGTGGCACTATTTGGAGGTGTGGCTTTCTTAGAGAAAGTATGTCACTGTGGAGGTGGGACTTAGAGGTCTCCTATGCTCAAGCTCCTCCTAGTGTGAAAAACAAAACAAAACAAGACATCCAGTCTCCTCCTGGCTGCCTGTGGACCAAGATGCAGAGCTCCTCCAGCATCATGTCTGCCTGCATGCTGCCATGTTTCCCACAGTGATGATGGACTGAACCTCTGAAACTGTAAGCCAGCCCCAATTAAATGTTGTCCTTTATAAGAGTTGCCTTGGTCATGGTGTCTCTCCACAGCAGTGAAACCCCAATTAAGACACTGTTCTTCCCCCCTTAAACAACTGGATAGATACTGACACAATTTGCCATGGTTGGAAACTGTCTTCTATTCTGTTGTGGGTAATACAAATCTGGGCATCTGAAAAGCCCATCCACTTCCTTCAGCAGACATTAAAGGTGCTCAATGATTATCCATTCCCACCTGAGCTCTTCAACCATTACCCAATCTTCCTGAAAAATGCCAGTCTTAACTCCATCAGTAAAGCTAACAGCAGGCTCCTGTCCTCCAACCCTTTACAGCAAGCAGCCAAGGCTGGCTGAGCCTGGCTCTATACTCAGGGAGCCAGCGAGGTCAGCGTGGAGCGTCACTTACAAGGCCTGTATTCAGAGTGCTCTTGATCGGTATTGGGTTTTGTGAACTGAAAAGCTATATGCTGCCGAATTAGTCACTGCACAGTTGCTGAATGCAGGTTAAGAGCCATCCATGGAATGGCTCACCCCGACAACAGACAAGCAAGCACTGCATGTGGCCCAATGCTCACCCTGCTTGTTTCCACGCATGGGTTCTGCAGCAAGGCCACTGCTCGTCCCCCTCTGCTCTGCATCCTTTCTGAAATGCACTCAGTTAGGAGTGGTTAGAATTTAAATCTGTAGTCAGGGTCTTGTCTTCTTCCTTTTTGGCACATAGCCCAGCTTGGCCTGGAACTTGTGATCCTCTACCTCGGGTTCTTAAGTGCTGGGATCACAGGCTCAAGCCACCAGGACTAGCTCGCAGAGACATTCTCTTTCCACACTACTGCGATACAGACGGATGCAACTCTGTAGGGTACGAGCTTGAAGGACAGGGGATACGGTAAGAGCTTCAGGTCGTGTGTATTGTTACCTCACATGGTTCTAGGGCGATAGAGAGGCCTATCAAGGAGAAGCAGAGGGAGGCTGGGGAGTAGGCCGGGCCTTATCGTTAGAGTGTCTGACCCTGAGATCCAGCTCTATCATTTCTTCACTGTATGTCTGTGAGCAAAGGGAACTTTCTAAACCTGTTCCATTATCTGTAAATTGAAGATTAAACTGAATACACCTCAGAGGTTTATTGTGTAATGAAGATTAGACATACAAATGCTATGCAAACATGCAATAAAAGCAAAGATGAAGACAAGGAGAAAAGAAGCAAAGAGTTTCCAAACTAAAGCATCCAAAATTGTGTTAGCTTACAAAGACCTCTCATTAGCACATCTGTGACCACAAGGAGTTTCTGGCTCTGGGTTAGCTGTCTGTCAGAAGTACACAGAGACCTTGACCATCACAATGGAAAGTACTGGGAATGAAACAGTACTTGCCCCAAGAGACTGCAGGTACACACAGTTATCTGTATGTGTTGAAGAGACCACCCAAGAAGGAAGCGGGGGGGGGGGGGAATGAAAGGAGAGACGGGAGAGGAAGAGGACGCAAAGGTATGTGTGCTGGCTAATTTGATAACAACTTGACACAAGCTAGAGTTGTGTGAAAGGAGGGACCTCGACTGAGAGGGTGCCAATATAAGACCCAGCTGTGGGGCAGTGATGGATGGGGGAGAGAGAGCACAGCCTATTATGGGTGGTGCTATTCCTGGGCTGGTAGTCTTGGGTTCCTTTAAGAAAGCAGGCTGAGCAAGCCATGAGGAGCAAGCCAGTAAGCAGCACCCATCCATGGCTTCTGCACTCCAGGTTCTTGTCCTGTTTGAGTTCCTGTCCTGACTTCCTTTGACGATGAACAGTAATATGGAAGTGTAAGCCAAATAAACCCTTTCCTCCCCAGTTTGCTTTGGTCATGGTGTTTCACTGCAGCAACAGTAACCCCTAATTAGGACAGAATGGAGGAGGGACAGACTCATGGGCAGTCACATGGAGTGAGATGACACAGAGGTAGAGACCAGGGACTGGCAAGGGTTATCACTATTAAACATTTTTAGAATGCAAAGATCTGGACAAACTTGGAAAACAAAGACAGTTCTCTCCCTTGGAGCTTGATACACTTAAAAACAAACAGAAGGCAGGACCACTTCACCACTGCATTGTTCATTCTGAGGTGACCACTTCACCACTGCATTGTCCATTCTGAGGTGACCACTACGGCATTGTCCATTCTGAGGTGACTCTGGGAGGCGTGATCCAAGTCCCAAGTGTAAAGGGCCACGATGGTAGCCAACTGATTTAAAAGGAGAAAGGGACAGAAGCACAGCTCACCAACAGCACTGCCACAGAGGACTGTCTCGGGCACCCTCTGTGCATGCAGCTAGGCCTTGAACTCAACATCCTCTTGCCCCAGGCCCTAGAGAAGCTGTGATAACAGTCAGGATCTGCTGAGAATCCTTGCAGTAGCTTCACAGATAATTGTCTCCTCAATGATGCTTTAATGCGAGAGAATCAGGTCAGTAAGGGTGGATGGAGCAGCCATTAGAAACTATGTGCTCAGGAGACACCAGCATTCTCTGACACTTTAAGCTTCTGGGTCCCTACAAAGATCACACTTGGTCATGAGATCTTTTACTTTTAAACATCCCAAACTATTGCTGCTCACTCGGTATTTATAGTTCTCCCAGTGCAGACTCGGCTTGCCAATCAAATGTCATCTTATCACAGCTTTGTATCGGAGTGGGGTTGCTTGGTGACACAGCCAACATTCCACCTTCTTTAGCTTTCCAGGGAACTGAGCTAGAAACAGCTTAACAGTGTCTAATGCACATCGAAGAAGGGTTTTGTTAGCCCTTTAACTCAAGAGCGTCATGATTCTTAAATGTAAGTGCTTCATGCTCCCGAAAAGGGTACAAACAAGAACCAGAAATGAATCTGTCAAATGAAGTCTGCTTTATAAAGCTGCTTTCTGGGCAAGAGCAGCTTCCAGCCAGCAGTCTAGTCCTTGACTTAGGAGCACATGGGGTCAGGATGAGGATCAGAGCTGGGGCTGCATCTCCCATCCCTGTCTGTACTCTTTCCTTATACCAGAGCACACACTTAACATAAAACCTTAAATTATAAACCACAGTCTACAGTTTTCAAAAATCACTTTATTTCAGAAGGCAGGGACAATTTGAGATGGGTATCCCTTGGGTAATAAATTTGTTTCATGATTTCATTAATACTAATAGCTATCAATTTTTAAAGTAGTTTATGAGGAAGAGAGATGGCTCAGTGGTTATAGTGGCTCCCAACCAACTGTATCTCCAGTCCCAAGAGATGTGACTTGCTCTTCTGGCCCCCTTGGGCACTGCATGCATATGGTACATATACACACGTATAGGCAAACTACCTACACACATTAAAAAAAAAATCAAAGCAGGAGTTTATGAAAATTAAATCCACAGTTAAGGAGAATTTGGAATCAGAAAAAATATTTCTGTGCTCCCAACTGAGGGTTGAGATCAAACCCAAGTTTTCTAAACTAACATTGCCTGCCAATGGGCTGTCCCTCTGCTCTCTAGAAAAGGTGTATTTAAGATGTGACTTGGAGGATCTCAAGTATGCAAATACCAATAAGTTTATGTGGGACACTAGCTCATAATGGTAAAGATATAAAGAACGGCCTAAAATGTCAAGGCTCAGCAGAAGAAACACACATGCACCCGGGGCTTCTGCATCATGGCTGCAGAGGCAGTAACCATGAGAACCCCTGCTGCTGGGGTGCCCGCCCGGCAGGCAGGAGGTTAGGAGGAGGAAGAGGGAGAGGAAGAGAAAGTGGAGGATGAGGAAAAAGAGGAGAAAGTAGAGGAGGAGGAGTTAGAGGAAGAGGAAGAGGAGGAGGAGGAGGAGGAAAAGCAGCTCCATATTTTGCTCTAGTTGCAAACTTGAGGGATAAAGGAAAGCACTAATTTAAATTGGCAAAGGGCTGTTTTGTTTTGTTTTTCTCTCCTCTTTCTGCCTCTGAGTGTTTCTGAGGCTGGCCTTGAACTCATGATATTTGTGCTTCAGCCTCCTGAATGCTTGGATCAGAGGTTTGTACCACTACATTAGGAAACAAAATGGTATTTCTCCCTCCCTCCCTTCTTATTTCTATGGTTGTCATTGACAGCTGTTTGCTGGTCGGCAGCAGCAGCTTCCACTGGAGCCGCAGCGTTGTTATGCCTGTGCAGTGAAGAGTCTAGAATCCCTACTCCTACCCCAAGTGGGATCAACCACCTTCTAACTCAGTCCTTGCACTTGCATCCTGCAGACAGGGTTACAGAGCCCGGGTGGGAGCCTGCCAGTTATCACCTGGGAATAATGATTAGCAGAGGAGTAAGGTTTCCAGGTCCTGATGAGAGAGGGCTCTCAAGAACAAGAGCTTCCTAGAGAAACAGCAGGGGAGAAGTAATCTCCCCCAGCCTCAACACTAATGAACAGGCATGCATCCTGATTGTAAAAGTGACCAATGACAAGCAGGGTGCATGAAGCCATGACATTTCCCAATCAAAGGAGGAAGAGACCTGGCAGCCCCAGAGAAATGGAAGAACAAAACATTTTTGGGGCCACAAAGATGGCTCAATTGGCATGGATCTGAGTTTAGAGCCTCAGAAGACAAACAAAGCTGGGCATGCCAGTGCAAGTGTGCAAGCCCAGTGAGAGACAGGAGAAACACTGTGAGGTTACGGGTCGGGCAGCCTGCGATGCGCAGGGGTGAAAAAAGAAAGCGAACCAACACCTGAGGTGTTGACCATGGCACACACGTACCTGCACATATATACACATATACACAAACACACACATACAAAAGAGAAATATATTTTTACACATCAGAAATTAAAATATGTTAAAAATTGTAATCTCAAAATATCTAGAAAAGGAAACTATGAGTGGTCTCAACATTAAGAAATGACTCATGGGCTGGTGAGATGGCTCAGCGGGTAAGAGCACCCGACTACTCTTCCAAAGGTGATGAGTTCAAATCCCAGCAACCACATGGTGGCTTACAACCACCTGTAATGAGATCTGACGCCCTCCTCTGGTGCGTCTGAAGTCAGCTACAGCATACTTATGAAGAATAATAATAAACGAATCCTTGGACCGGAGAGAGCAAGTGGGACCTACCGGAGCGAGCAGGCCAGAGCGAGCAGGGCTGGCTGGAGCGAGTGGGGCCAGCTGGAGCGAGTGGGGCTGGCCGGAGTAAGCGAGCAAGCAGGGCAGATCAGAGCGAGCAAGGTTGACTGGAACGAGAAAAAAAAAAAAAAAAAGAAAAGAAATGACTCATGGCCAGGTGTGGTGGCGCATGCCTTTAATCCCAGCACTTGGGAGGCAGAGGCAGGAGGATTTCTGAGTTCGAGGCCAGCCTGGTCTACAAAGTGAGTTCCAGGACAGCCAGGGCTATACAGAGAAACCCTGTCTCAAAAAACAAACAAACAAACAAACAAACAAACAAACAAACCAAAAAAAAAAAAGAAATGACTCATATTGGAGAATATTTGATCACTACACATATAGTCCTCTCCCATGATTTTCATGTGTGTGTGTGTGTTTGCATGTAGGTTGTTATGGGAAATCAAGCTTGATTGCTGCCTCAATTCCTTTTCTATTGCTGTGAGAAGATACCACCGCCAAGCTAAAGTGTTTAATTGGAGTCTTATGGTTTCAGTTGATTAGAGCCCATGACCTTCATGGTAGGGAAGGCGCTGGAGCAGTGGCTGATAGCTCCCCTTCTGAGACATGACTGTAGGTGCAGAGGAAGGGGGGCTAGGTGGAAAGACTGCCACTGGGAGGATGTTAAATCCTTTGAAACCTTAAAGTCTGTTGCCAGTGTCCCTAGTGGCCTTCAATAAGGCCATACCTCCTCATACTTCCCCAACAGTTCTACTAATTGGGGACCAAGTGTTCAAATATTTGACCCTTCAGAGGCCATTCTCATTCAAACCACCTCATTTTCACTTATTCGCTGAGGCAATCAAACTCAGAATCAAACTCAGAGCTCATCAATATGTCTAATCTCTCTGGCCATCTTATTTTAGAGAATCTCCTCTTTGATGTCCAAGATTGGAATTACAAAAGGGGTGCTATGCCCACCTGGCATTTACATGGGTTCTAGGGATCCAAAAGCCAGTTGTCACTCTTGCACAGCACTCGCTGTAACCAGTGAGCCATATCCTCAGCCCACATATACATATACTAAAACACCACTCTATTCTACAGTACATTATGCATTCAGTAAACAGTGCTCTCAGAGAACTACTGTAGTGTACGTGCTCTCCCCACGGCAGAGAATGGCAGAGAATGGCAGTCGGAGAGCACGGGAAGCAGCCAGAGCGAAGGAGAACAGAGAATAAATTCCCACAAGGCCATGCCAGATGCTCAGGAGCATCAGCATAGAGTCGGGGCAGCAGGCAGCAGGAGCCGAAGGGGAGAAGGAGCAGAGTGCTTGCTGCTTGATCCTTCTGACATTCGGAGAATGAGTACCTGCTTCTGCCAGGAAGCCTGCAGCTGTGTTAGTGGCCACACATTTGCACAGTCACTGAGAATGGTTCAAATCTGCAGCATAACTGCAGTATGAACAGGGGACAGATAACCCAAGAGAAAACTGACAGGAGTTTTGAGTAGTCCTGGCTCTCTATGTAGCCCTGGATCTCACTGTAGGCCACTCAGAGATCTATCAGTCTCTGCCTCCCCAGTGCTGGGGATTAAAGCTCTGCACCATCACACCCAGCCTGGCAAAAGGTTTAAGTAGAGCTTCAGGAAACAGGAAATCCAAATGTTAAACCAATGAGACTTGCCTATGCTCATTAGCCATCAAGGAATTACAAGGTGAAATTATAATGCCATCCATTACAGGATGGGTGAAACTAGGTGCAAAGGCACAGACTTGAAATGGCAGCACCCCGGCCAACCCTGTGGTGACGTGTGTGCCACCCATCACCCAGCAACTACACCAAGGGTGGGTGCTGAGCTTGGGCCCAGCTGGTGGGCCATCATAAGGCGTGTAAACTTCAGGAGGTGGGCTGGGCCTGGAAGGCTGAGCCTGGTCCTCAGTTCTCTCTTTACTCTCTGCTTCCCTGTTCACCATGCGGCTCCGTCTCCTCCTCCTCCTCTACAGGTTCTGTTGTTCACTCATCAGTGAGACTGAGGACTAAGGCCTGGAACCTTACAGAGTGTGAGCTGAAACACAGCTTATTTCTTTTATGGTTCTCTCAGGCATCTTCGTCATAGTGACAGAAAGGGAAGCAATAAATACAGACCCTGCAGAGGAATTATCTATCCATGCTTGTAGGACAAGTTAACTATTAAACGTCTTCCTAAAGATACTCTGAATCATACTAGCTACTTAAATATTTAGGGACCTCAGTGAATTGGAAATCACTAACACAGCAATAAAAAACTCAGCAACATCGTTTTGGGAGAGGATAGGAGGTAGAAGTTCAGACACATAAAAATGTTTAAGCATGCTAGAAAAAGTAAAATAGCGAAGAAAAACCATATGTGTACTATAAAAATGGAAAATATTAAATTTTAACCCTCAAAGTGGCAAACACTTAAGTGTCCTATAGGTCACCTGTGGACATATATAATAATACACAGATATAGAAATTGTATCATATTTCTAGAAATCTATTTGACAGCCTGTACTGATTGTGAAAATACAGATATCCTCTTACGGTGCGAATCAGTAAAGTTCCAGTTTTAAAACTACACCAGGCCGGGCATGGTGGCACACGCCTTTAATCTCAGGACTCAGGAGGCAGAGGCAGGTGGATTTCTGAGTTCGAGGCCAGCCTGGTCTACAAAGTGAGTTCCAGGACAGCCAGGGCTACACAGAGAAACCCTGTCTCGAAAAACCAAAAAAAAAAAAAAAACCTACACCAGAAGATAAGCTAGGCATGGTAGTGTACACCTGTGACCCAGACTTAAGAGGTGGATGGAGACAGAAAATAAATGAAAGTCTCCATCAGGCAGGGCGTTAGAGTCACCCGGCCTTGAATAACAAGCAAACAAAAAGAACTCCAAATTATAATCTGAAATGTGAGATAATTTATTTACAAACTGCACATTAGTTATAAATTGATAAGAAACACTAGAAACAATGGAAGTGTACAATAATGTAATAATGGCTAAATATATTTTAGGACATCTACATTATAGGCCCGATAGGTATGGAAATTAGAGATATTTGCCAAGCAGTGATGGCACATGCCTTTAATCCCAGCACTTGGGAGCCAGAGGGGCAGAGGGGCAGAGAGGCAGAGAGATCTTTGTGAGTTTGAGACCATGGCCAGCTTGGTCTACTGTGCTAGTTCAGGACAAGCAGAAAAACCCTGTCTTGAAAAACAAAAACAAAACAAAACAAAACAAAACAAAACAAAACAAAACAAAAGATATTCCAAGAGTTGACCATGTCATAGAAAAATCTTAATGAGATAAATGTCCAGTAAGACAGAATATAGTATTGTATTAAAGAAACCATAATCTTTGCTATTAAGTGTGGATATTTCTCATACACACACACACACACACACACACACACACACACACACACACACACACAGAGAGAGAGAGAGAGAGAGAGAGAGAGAGAGAGAGAAAGAGACAGAGAGAGAGAGAATACAACTGAGCAAAACACACGATCCGAGAGAATACAGCTGTAAGTGCAAGGCAAGTGTAAATACAGTCCATGCCCAAAGAGATTCACTGTTGGTAGACAGTTCTTACACGATGCTAGACTGAATGTTCTCACTTTCAGCACTTAAAAAGGAATCGTGACTTGTGTGGTGCCCATACCTACAAATCCCAGTGCTTCAGAGGATGAGGCAAGAGGATGATGAGTCTACTTTGAGTCTGAAGACAACTTGGGCTACACAGTGGCTTTTAAGTCATAAATAATAGAGAACAGAGATTAAAGGCCTCTGTGCACACTCACCAGGTCAATGTTTTGCATTATATCTTGGAACGATGGATGAGTTCGGAATTGCTCAAAGAGGTCCCGTTTGTAAAGCAAGGCGTATACCAAGTTTGGGTTGTGGTGCAGAGAATTTGTCAGGCAGGAGTTGATGATCTCCAGCATCATCCGTATCACTTCTTCAATGACACTGAGGTCCTGTGCCTTGTGAAGAAAGGAAATCCCAACAAGCAGTCAGTGTTTTGTTTCCCACCACAGAAGTAACCAAAATACAAGTGACAGTGACAATTTCAAAAGCACTGGAAAGATTACAGAAGTATGCCCTTTAAAATTTTGTCAAGAATTTTATTTAGAGTTAGGTTCATCTGTTACTAAGGGATGGAAGTTAAAATGGTATTAACTTAGTCTGGGATAACTGGAATTTCATATACTAAATTAGATACTAGCCAATATAGAGGAAAACTTGCAGCCCATTTAGCTCCCACTTGCAGATCCTTATTGGTATTCTCTGTCTAAATCATTAGATTGCCACAACATAGCCAGACCTGAAGTCTTATCTATTACAAGAAAAGTGCTCACGTCAGGACACGCCCCAGTGGTCTGCACCACTGGCTCAACGTCGTATTAACAGATATATTAGCCTGCGTTTTTGTCACTGTCTCCTCAGAGCTCACAGCTGTGATGGCTTGTCCCTGTCATCAGTTTGACTGGCTATGTCTTTGAAGGAGTTCCCAGAGAGGTTTAACCCAGGTTTACTCCTGAATGTGGGTGGCAGCATCCTATGGGTAGGTAGGGCTGGAGACTAAGAGGGGAACTGAGAAAGATGGTCTGAGTCTGAGGCTCCAACGTGACAGGTCACCTTGTGCTTTCCCACGTGAAGGACTGTGTTCCTCTGAGCTGTGAGTCACACTCTTCTTTCCCTAGACTGATTTCTTTTTTAAGGGTCAGCGGTTGCTGCCGGGCAGTGGTGGCGCATGACTTTAATCCCAGCACTTGGGAGGCAGAGGCAGGCGGATTTCTGAGTTCGAGGCCAGCCTGGTCTACAAAGTGAGTTCCAGGACAGTCAAGGCTACACAGAGAAACCCTGTCTCGAAAAACCAAAAACCAAAAAAAGGTCAGGTGTTGCTAAGGAATTTGTAATGAGGACAGTGATTAAGACTGTGAAATGACTCCAAGCAGCAATTCAAAGTAAGCCACTAGAAAGGCTTCTGCTGAGCCATCTGCCTAGTCCTTCCCAGCAGGGAGTGTGTGTGTGTGTGTGTGTGTGTGTGTGTGTGTACACTATGCCTGTGCTGTCTTCCCTGAAGCAGGTGTATCACTGGTTACTATGCCTCAGTCTGGCAAAACGATTTTTCAGAGTTATGCTAACTTCCTCACATTTAAAGGAGTTACTAGGTATTCTATTTAACTTTTCTGCTACTGTTTCTCTGGTAAGTAGCCTCACTCTTTTCTTTCCTCAGACAGGGTATCTCTATCACAGTCTTGGCTGGCCTGAGACTTTCGGAGAGCCACCTGCCTCTGCTTCCCAAATGCTAGGATTAAAGGAATATACCACCATGCCTGGCTCTCTGGTAAATTCTAATGCTATCCTTTATTACTATATTACTACAGTTTAGCTGCAGATATATAAATTAAATGGCAAGAAAATACAGTTTCTATCATTTAGATTAACTAGAAATACAGTTGGGGGAAACAAAGGAAGGACATTTTACATGATGTCATATTTTACTAAAATGTAAGGCGGTTTTGGTATTTTAATGTTATGAATTGATTAGGAAACAAAAATGAGAAATTATATGTAATTTAGAAGTTCAAGCTTAGAACGAGTCATAGACTACAATAACTTCCTACCAATATCTCTTTTACCATGTAACATTGTAAATAATATACATCATTAACATTTCAATATAAAGTTGACTCTAAAACCCACTGTGTATGCGATAAGGTCAGCTGAGATTTTAATGTGTAACTAGTGCACACCAAGTCTGTCCTATTGGATGCAGGGTGCGCACGCAGCTTCGGCAGCTCCAAGGCTGCACCAGCTGGATGCCAGTTACAGTTACTCCCACAGGGTTCTCTCTGACTCCCGAGAAGACTGAGGTCGCCTTCAAGTCAGCACCTACTTGGGTCAGTTTTAATTATGTCCCTAAAATTGTACCAAGAATTTCCATATACATTATTTTATTCAATCTGGTAATTGTTTAGCGCAGTCATGAGTTAGGTGGCCTACTGTGTGATCCTAAGGTGTGCTCTGAAGCTTCAGGACAGCAAGGCTGCTGGCCCCTGCCATTCTGCTAGCCTGCCTCCCTGCCTCCCTCCCTCCCCATTCATCCCAGGGATCAACCAGTCTATTCTTGAATACACCGAACACAGTTCTGGCAACTAGTTCATTTCCATTTTAAGCTGCAGCAGCTCTTTGCTAACCATTTTAATTATCCTTTAAGAAACAGCCGGAGTTCCTCCTGTGTTGTTTCCTAGAACCTCCTCTGTGGGCCTGTGCATCCCTGCCGGAGGATCAACCGCAGCTTCCAGGCACCAAGCAGATAATCAGGGGAAATTACATGCCAGGGGAATTCAGATTTGCTAAAGACAAGATTATCAAACTTTTGCTTAATTCTAATTTCCAAGAAACACTATCCCACCAAATACAATCTAATTTGAATCACCAAGTCGCCATTCTGACTGGATCCTGAGGCAGGTACCCATAATATTTGACAGGAAAAAAAAATCAATAAAATTTGTTTTATTTCATTTCTAAAAAAGCATTATTAGGCAATAATTACTACTTGGAAAAGGATAAAAAAAAACCCTAGCATAAATTAATTGGAGTACTTCCTTTAATGACAGTACCATCCAAATCCCAGGACTTACTTTAGATCTCAAAGGTTATTTAATCATGCTATTCCATGCTACTCAGTTTTTAAAAACTGGTCTGAGTGCTGAATTCCAGGCCCTGCTCGTGCTAAGTGGAAGTCGCTGACCTTGACCTTGCACTGATCTCTCAGCCTCCTAGTAGATATTTTTCCATGAAGCTCTGTTTCAGTAGCATTTTAAAAAAATTTTTTCATTAGATATTTTTTTTAGTTACATTTCAAATGTTATCCCCTTTCCCAGTTTCTCCTCCAAAAACCTTCTATCCCATTCCCGCCCCCCCCGCCCCCCCCCTGCTCACCAACCCACCCATTTCTACTTCCCTGTCCAGATATTTCCCTACACTGGGGCATCGAGCCTTCACAGGACCAAGGGCCTCTCCTCCCATTGATGTTCGACAAGGCCATCCTCTGCTACATATGCAGTTGGAGCAATGGGTTCCTTCATGTGTGCTTTTTGGTTGGTGGATTAGTCCCTGGGAGCTCTGGGGGTACTGACTGGTTCATATTGTTGTTCCTCCTGTGGGGCTGCAAACCCCTTTAGCTCCTTTGGTCCTTTTTCTAGCTCCGTCACTGGGGACCCTGTACTCAGTCCAATGGTTGGCTGAGAGCAGCCACCTCTGTATTTGTCATGCACCGGCAGAGCCTTTCAGGAGACAGCTATATCAGACTCCTGACAGCAAGCATTTATTGGCATCCACAATATTGTCTGGGTGTGGTGACTGTGTATGTGTTGGATCCCCAGGTGGGGCAGTCTCTGGATGGTCATTCCTTCAGTCTCTCCTCCACACTCTGTCTCTGTAATTCCTCTCATGGGTATTTTGTTCCCCCTTCTAAGAAGTACTGAAGCATCGGTCTTCCTTCTTGAGCGTCATACCTTGGGTATTCTGAGCTTCTGGGCTAATATCCACCTGTCAGTGAGTGCATACCATGTGTGTTCTTGTGTGACTGAGTTACCTCACTCAGGATATTTTCTAGTGCCATCCGTTTGTCTGAGAACTCCATGACATCACTGTTTAACAGCTGAGTGGCATCCGTAAAGCCCTTAACACTGTACGACACAGGGTGCTGAAGGGGATTCCAGGAGAGGCAGGCTGCTTTCCAAGTGGGAACTTGTATACTTTAAAGTAAACCACCACCACCACCACCACCACAACCACAACAATGACGACACATTTTTTGATTTAGCTGTTACTACTGTGGTGGTTTGTATATGCTCTGCCCAGGGACTGGTGACTGGCACTATTAGGAGGTGTGGCCCTGTTCCAGTAGGTGTGTCACTGTGGGTGTGGGCTTTAAGACTCTCATCCTAGCTGCCTGGAAGCCAGTATTCTGCTAGCAGCCTTCAGATGACAATGTAGAACTCTCAGCTCCTCCTGCACCATGCCTGCCTGGATGCTGCCATGTTTCCACCTTGATGATAATGGACTGAACCTCTGAACCTGTAAGCCAGCCCCAATTAAATGTTGATCTTATAAGAGCTGCCTTGGTCATGGTGTCTGTTCACAGCAGTAAAACCCTAAGACAACTATTTTTTTTTTTAAATGGTATTTCATTTATTCAATGCAAAAGAGGGACATTAAGCCACTTTCATTCATTTTCTCCCAAACTCTCAAAACTCCTTTCCCACATTAAAACAAAACCTAAAGAAAAAAAACAACAAAAACCCCAAACCCACACTGAGAAAGACATTTGTACAAAAACCACACGGTATCCAAGCCTGCCCCTCACAAAACCGGATGGGTGTTATTACAGGAATGATACCTAACTGACAGTCATGGAAAGAGCTGTGTTGAACTTAGGTTCTATAGATTATCAACAATGTAAAAATTATTCCCACTTGCATCTCTCAAAACTGGAAAGTGATCACATTACAGACCTCAGGTCACAAACAACCAGCGTCCTATCTTCCTGCTAGGACTCGGGGAGAAGGCTAGTGCTGGAGTCATTTACTTTGGGAGAGAATGGAGGGAAGGAGGACACCCTGGCTGCGTCAGAAGACACCCGGGTCTTCCTGGAGGAGGCCAACGAGAAAAGCAAGCACCCCAGGAACACGCCCACCTCCATCTCCACCCCAAGGCCCTGGAGTCTTTAGCTCTAGCTCTAGGACTCTGGCGGTGACCTGGGCTCCTGGAACACGCCCATCTCCATCTCCACCCCAAGGCTCTGCAGTCTTTAGCTCTAGCTCCAGGACTCTGGCAGTGACCTGGGCTCCTGGTTAGAGGCAAACCAAGAGTCTTAAAGGCAAATCTTAACTGTGGGTTTTTTTGTTATTAAGAAATGCCTACCTACAGCTCTCATACATAAAGCTTTAAAACACATAGTAAACTACCTTGCACTCTCAAGAATGAAACTGCCACTTAAAGTTCTGCCAAAACCAAAAACCCATCTAGTTGTTCATCAGCAGGGGTAGATACAGGCTCAGATTAAGATTATAATTTTTTTTTTTTTTGGTGGCAATTCCTCTGGGACGGCACTCCAAACCTTAAAGCCTAGCACTCTGGAGCCAAGTGAGGTCCCTGTGCCATCAGCACAGTCCCCATAACCATGTGGCAGATGGAATGTGAGGTACAGGAGGCTGCTCATCACATGTCAGCATTCCTGCTCCCATTCTGCACCTCAGTACCGCTTAAGAATCCCACTCACCCTGGCTACAGCAAGAGGTAGTTTAGGGATCTGTACCCCACCACCCCAACCAAGCTGCATGAGATAAAATGTTTAACATAATCTACTTAACCCATTTTACATTTTTTTCCTTTCTTATAGAGGAAAGTTTAAAAAACATGTAACGTTTGTCTGGAACGTTTATTGGGGTGGTGAGGGTAGGCCCTATGTATTTGGGGAGGGTAGAGAGGTTTGGATAGGATTCCTAAAGGTTTGTAGGTAGGGCCCCAGACCCTTTATCCTTGTTAGACTGGGAAAACCCAGCAAATGCCTCCCCAAATCCCAACTTTTAAGGCTCACACTGCCCTAGGGAAAACAACCATCTCGGTCCAATACTGCAAATCTTCTGCACAGACAACCAGAAACACAGGAGAAGGAAAGAAGGGCTTGTTGGAATGCTTCTGCTCTTTGCTATCACATACTAGGTACAGTGGTGTGTTTTTCCAGGCAGAGTGAAGTCCTTCATGGTCCTCACCAGGAAATTTCCCCAGCTCTTCTCACCTGGTGCATTTATGTGTGACAAGCTATTCAATGACAAAAACAAAAAGCCAAAGGACACAGAAGTAATAGTTCTTAGTCCTTTTTCCCCAGACAGGGTTTGTCTGTGTGGTTCTGCCTGTCCTGGAACTCTGTCTCTGTACATCAAGCCTCAAACTCCAGAGACTGCTGCTGGGATTTACATCTTTGACTGGCCCGACAGCCACCTCAGACAGCAGCAAACAGCATCTCTAGCAAGAGCAGCTGAGATAATCGAAGGAACTGCTTAGATTTTCAAAAGATATTACTTTTATAAAGCTTATTGTATTACAGAGTGTAAATCAATTTTCTGTACAGTATTCCCTGAAAAACCAGTTACAAATTAATGAGAGCGCAGGGCTCCAGAGATGGCTCAGTGGCTAAGAGCACTTGAGGCTCTCAGAGAGGACTAGGGTCAGTTCTGACCATCCACATGGGGGCTCACCATCACCTATAACTAGTTCTAAGGATCTGCCATCCGCTTCTGACTTGTGGGGGTGTCAGACATGCATTCAGGCAAACTGTCACCCACATTTAAAACAAAAATTTAAAATAAAATAATGAAAGAAATTTTGGGGCTCATTTAAAACTAAGAAAGATAGTCAGGTGTGCTTGTACATGCTTTTAATCCCAGAATTTGGGAGGCTGAGACAGGAGGATCTCTGTGAGTTCCAGGCCAGCCTGGTCTACATACTGCATAGTGAGTTCCAGGACAGCCACGTTCCAGACCCTATCTCAGGAAAACAAACTTAACATAATATAAACACTCAGGGTAGAGTTAGGAAGATTCAGCTAGGCTAGTCTGAGCTACAGGGGAAATTCCTGTTTCAAAAACAGAAGCCCACATGATGGCTCCTGGCTAGAGCAACCAAATACTCAGAACAAACCCATGTGCCTTCCTCATCCACAGCCTGCTCTTTTCAGGACACACAGTTTGCATGGCAGGAATGGAGCCTAGACCAAATCAGCAAGCCAAGGTGTGTGTGTGCACACATGTGCCTGTGAGCATGTGTGCACAGTTCCAGTGTAGAAACAAGGACCCAGGGCGATCAGTCCTAGTCTCAGCATTCTGGTTGTCTGTGTGAAGTAATAATTCAATATTGATGGCTCAGTCGGCAGTTGTGGGAATATTTTACCCAGTTAACAACACTCAGAGCCACCTCTCATTTTAAAAACTTTTTTCCTTTTAAGAGGGAATTTATACAGTTTCAAATCATTTATTTTTAGTTTCCTTAAGAGAAGCATATGTATCTTGTTTGTATTAGTTTTGGGGGAATTCCAAGAAAGTTGTCTAAATTTCTTGCATTTTCAGCAGAAAATAAAACCTTCAACAAAATTAATGGGACTTTGCCAAAGGCGGGGAGGGGTAGGAAATGCATAGGCACGGCTCCCGGCCTTCAAAGGCAAGCTTTTGGTGATAGACTTGTTATCTTTATGTTGTTAATTCACTGGCACACACACTGAAAAGCTTTGTGACCATGTTATTTCTAGCCAGAACTGGATCTCTTCCAAAACATCCAGCTTGTGATAGAAAGAACTGGCTTTATATTACACACAGACCACAGCCCAAGAATAAATCCTGGAACCAAAGGAGACAATAGGTGACTTTAATGAGTTGGGGAGGCAGGTGGGGTAGAAGCAGAGCTCTGGTGTGCTCTCTTGGGTGGGAATGTGAGACCGATACTCTTCCTCACCCTTCTGTGGACACTGTCTGAATGTCACCCACAGGCCTTGCCTAGAACCCTGGGACAACCGTAGCACTGGCACTGGTGGCACTGAGGTAAGATAACTGTGGCCATTAGGGGACACTGGTTAACTTCAGTTTCCCACAACTGGAAACCAGACAGACAATTCGCAAAAGGAGGAATGTTCTGATAGAAGACCAGCTCTGCGCCTGATGGAGGGGGTAGCAGCTCTGCGGCTGATCGGGGGAGCTGGAGCCAGGGCGGCTTGGGGATTGTTCTCAGCCTGGGGCACCTGCGCTCCAGTGGATGCCTGTAGTGGCTTCTCTGCCCTGGGTGCTATTCAGAGCAGAGCAGGCCACCTTCCCTGGGCTTCTGCTGGCAGCTGTGTCAGTGCCTGTGCCAGAGCCTGACAATGTAAATGCTCACCTTCAGAGTCTGCACTCAGCTTTGAATTCTTCTGAAAAAACACCCTTCTACACTCGATAAAAAGTAAAATCTTGAGTAAATCCTGGTAAAACAACACTCTGGGGAAGATGTGCCTTGCCCCAAAAGAAAGCAACGGACCCCCCACTCCACCTGCTCTTCCTGCTTTCACTCCCTGAGTGTCTGTCTTCTCATTCCGTGAGCCCAGAGCCTCAGTGTCGCCTTCCTCAGCTCAGCAACTTCTGCTGAGTCAACTATGTCAGTCACCTGCAAAATCACTACTCATGGCTGAGTCTCCATACAAAGTGGAAAAATTACTCCACAAATTTTATTAGCTACCAAAAATATGATTAACATAAAAAATTTTCAGTGACCTTGAACAAATACAATTAAAAATTTGCTTCTGATTCCTTCACAACATTGACTAGTCACTGGTAGCTCTGAGGAGGACAGAAACACAAAGATCTGTGAGAGTGAGCGGCACAGGCCTGAGAGCCGGACAATCATCCTTGGAGTCGGTGATGCTAAGCATGGCAGCACCTGGTGCTGGGGAGGGGAGCACTGGTCAGCTTGGGCATTAGGGGCTGGCTTCCAGTTCCTGGCTTGCTGTTGTCTTAAGCAATCACTTTCTTGTGCTCAGTTCCTTCAGATGGGCTCTGTGAGGTAAAGTGGGTGTGGTGGAAGATGGCAAACTAGGAAATGGCCTTGAGTTCCTGCTTAGGATGTGGCAAAGAATGCCTCTCTTCCTCTATTATCAGAAATGCCAGAAAATGTGCACATCTGGAGTCTTCCTGGACCTATGAGGGATGACTCTGGAAGTCAGTGAGATAAAATGAACTGCATGGAGCCCAGCTCTTGTAAGGGGCGGCAGAGGAACACCTCATAGTGAGGTCCTTGGCGCGGCCCTCCAGCCCCGCTGTGTGAGCAGTGCAAGAGGAGGAAGCTGAGTAGTGCTCCAGTGTGTAAATGGACCACGTTTTCTGTACCCATTCCTCTGCCAAGGGACATCTGGGTTCTTTCCAGTTTCTGGCTGTTATAAATAAGGCTGCTATGAACATAGTGGAGCATGTGTCCTTATTACATGTTGGAGCATCTTCTGGGTATATGCCCAGGAGTGGTATTGCTGGATCTTCCAGTAGTACTATGTCCAATTTTCTGAGGAACCACCAAACTGATTTCCAGAGTGGTTGTACCAGCTTGCAATTTCAATGGAGTACTACTCAGCTATTAAAAACAATGAATTTATGTTCCACTATGTTCATAGCAGCCTTATTCATAATAGCCAGAAACTGGAAAGAACCCAGATGTCCCTCAACAGAGGAATGGATACAAAAAATTTGGTATATCTATACAATGGAGTACTACTCAGCTATTAAAAACAATAAATATATGAAATTCCTAGGCAAATGGATGGATCTGGAGGCCATCATCCTGAGTGAAGTANTGGCCATCAGTGGGAAGAGAGGCCCCTTGGTTATGCAGACTTTATATGCCCCAATACAGGGGAACGCCGGGGCCAAGGGGTGGGAGCGGGTGGGTAGGGGAGCAGGGCCGGGAGGGGGGAAGATATAGGGAACTTTCTGGATAACACTTGAAATGTAAATGAAGAAAATATCTAATAAAAGTTGAAAAAAAAAAAAAAACCAATGAATTTATAAAATTCTTAGGCGTGAGGTAACCCAATCACAAAAGAAGTCACTTGATATGCACACACTGATAAGTGGATATTAGCCCAGAAACTTAGAATACTCAAGATACAATTTGCAAAACTCATGAAACTCAAGAAGGAAGACCAAAGTGTGGATACTTCATTCCTTCTTAGAAGGGGGAACAAAATACCCATGGAAAGAGTTACAGAGACAAAGTTTGGAGCTGAGATGAAAGGAAGGACCATTCAGAGACTGCCCCACCCGGGGATCCATCCCATAAACAACCACCAAACCCAGACACTATTGCATATACCAACAAGATTTTGCTGTCAGGACCCTGATATAGCTGTCTCCTGTGAGGCTCTGCCAGTGCCTGGCAAATACAGAAGTGGATGCTCACAGTCATCTATTGGATGGAATACAGGGCCCCTAATGAAGGAACTAGAGAAAGTACCCAAGGAGCTGCAGGGGTCTGCAACCCTATAGGTGGAACAACAATATGAACTAACCAGTACCCCCAGAGCTCATGTCTCTAGCTGCATATGTAGCAGAGGAAGGCCTAGTCAGCCATCAATGGGAGGAGAGGCCCTTGGTCTTGCGAAGATTCTATGGCCCAGTATAGGGGAATGCCAGGGTCAGGAAGCAGGAGTGGGTGGGTTGGAGAGCAGGGGGAGGTAGGAGGGTATAGGGGATTTTCAGAGGAGAGGAAACTAGGAGAGGGATAGCATTTGAAATGTAAATGAAGAAAACATCTAATATACAAAGTAAAAAACAAAACAAAACAAAAAAAGAAGAGGAAACAGGGCTCCGACACTTCCACCATAGCAACATGCTGGTCAGAGCTACTCCAGGGCAGACAGGCAGAAGAGAAATAGCAACATGCTGGTCAGAGCTACTCCAGGGCAGACAGGCAGAAGAGAAAGGCAGGCGAGGACTCGGGAACACTCACCACAGGAGAAAAGTGAGAAAAGTTAGCAATCTCTAAGACTCCAGTTCCCGCCAGAGGGAAGGGCACTGAATCTGGCCCGAGAAGCACTCAAGTGGAAAAACAAAACCACCACAGACCATAAAGTATGGCTTTCTAATCTGTTTTTCCAACAAAAGATCTCTAGAATATAAAGACTTAAAATGTAAAATGAAGTTAAAATGTCCTTCTCTCCCATTTAAAATTTTATTTACACGTATGAGCACTTGCGTCTCGTGCACCACACCTGTGCCTGTGCCTCAGGAGTGCAGAGGAGGGCGCTCCACCTCTGGCACTGGGGTTACAGGCAGCTGTGAGGTGCCATGGGGTGATGGGAACTGAACCGGGCAGGGCCTCTGGAAGGGCGGCCAGCTGAGCCGTCAAGTCAACCCAAATGTAAGGAAAATTGAAAAGGGATTAAAAAAAAAAAAGAGAGAGAGAAACCTATTTTCATAAGCTTCATAGAGAGATAGGAAGGAGGTGTGTGTGTGTGTGGCTCAAAACTCTTAAAAGAAAAAAACCAGTTTTGAATGAAAGAGGCTTCATGAAATGAAAGTAGGGACTGTATACGTGGGAGAAAGAGTGATGACAAGGGCAGTGTTAGCAGTATACGTAAAAAGGAGGACACACGAGGAAGCCTTGCAAACCACCCAGGACACACGGACAGCTCAGAGCCGACCTAACTGGGATGGAAGAGCTGCAACCGAAGGTGCATTTAAAAGACAGATGCAGCCTGGAGAGTGGCACGGCAGACTGAGGCTGTCACATGCAGGCCCCAAGTGTCCCGAGTGTGAATCACAGATCCTGCAAGGCGGCAGGTGAACACGGATTCCTCAGAGCTGTCTTCTGAGCCACACGGATGCTCTGTGGTGTTCTTTTGTACTTACACACACACACACACACACACACACACACACACACACACACACAGAATAGTGGAAAAGAAAAAAAAACAGTCACTTAAAAAAAACAAAAACAAAAACAAAAGCCCAGATCCCTGTGAGCCTGAGGGCAACCTGACTCTACAGCAGGTTCCAGGCCAGCCAGGACTGTAGTGAGACCATGCTCAAAGATTACAGCAAGTTCCAGGCCAGCCAGGACCGCAGTGAGACCATGCTCAAAGATTTAAAAACAAACAAGCAAGCAAACAAAACCCACAACTTTTTAACTGTGTGTCTGTGTGTGGCCACGTGCGTGTGTGTGTGTGTGTGTGTGGGGGGGTGCAGGTCCTCTGCAAGGGCAGCGTGTACTCCTGACAGTTGAACCCTCTCCAGCCCCGAAAAGATGCAAAATCATCTCAAAAACAGTAAAATTAGACAGCGAACAACATAAGCCAGAGGGAAGCCCAAAGGAAGCAGGCCACAGCGGAATAATGGCAGAGCCTGCATCCAGCTCTGAGCACGGCAACAGAACATCCACTTCTGTTAAGTGTAGACAGAAATGGACACACTGCTGAAGAGAGAAGGGGAAAGAAAGCACTGACATGCAGCAGGGGAGACAGACAGACAGACACCTTTTCTGTGTGGCCCCAAGGCCTTCCTCTGTGAGCAGCTAGAGACAGGCAGTGTTTGGTGTACCCCTCTTCCTGTAAGACCCCCCAGCCCTATTGGATGAGGGCATCACCTCTACAATCTCTTTGAATCCTAATTAAGGCCCAGTATTCAATCACAGTCAAGGTGGTGAGTTTGCAGTTTGGGGAAACCAATCTAGTGTCGTCCACAGAGCAGGACTAAGGGGAACTGTCCAATCTGCTGGGTGAAGCAAGCTGGACTCCTGTGAAGAACTCTTGCCAAGAAAGACAAATCTGTCTGAACCTGTGCAAACCTTTAGGGTAAATACCCACTTCCATGACTTAGGACCAGAGAGCAAGTTAAAAGGGCCAACAGGAGATAACTGAGCCCCCAACCCAAAACCAAACCAAACCAAACCAAAAAGCCCTGCTCAGAATGGGGAAGATTCTGTGCAATTGGCCCGGCTTCTGCAATGTGTTACTGGCTGGGGAGAAAAGGGAAGCGGATTGCTC
Organism: Mus minutoides; assembly: GCA_902729485.2. NCBI lineage: Eukaryota > Metazoa > Chordata > Mammalia > Rodentia > Muridae > Mus > Mus minutoides. Next base: position 203,785 of record LR753518.1, on the reverse strand, counting down.
TAACTTAAAGACTTAGGAGACATAACAACCAAATGTGCGAATCTTAATTCTGATTTAACACACTGCCAACAGCCATTTCTGAGAATTCAGAAGAAATATGGTTATGCTACATGAGATTATACCTTGGGAATATTACTGCTTTTGTTAGATGCAAGAATGGTGTGATATAAAGAAAATGACATTGTTTTTGGAGATGTATATCAAAGTATGAAGAGATAAAATTCTAGGATTTACTATAAAATAGCAAAAATGTAAATGTTTATATAGAGAACATACAAGACTATAAAAGCATTTAAAATGGTTTACTTAATGATGCTTACATGATTGGGTGTTTTAGGTTTTACCTGAATGTATGTATGTTTAGCATATGTATGCTTTGTGTTCTTGGAGGTCAGAAGAAGGTGCTGGAGTTACAGATGGCTGTGAACCATCGAGTGGGTTTTGGGGATTGAAGCCGCCTGTGCTCTTAACCACTGAACTCTCTCTCTAGACCAAGGGCAGCTTTTGTTGCTATTTCTTCATTTACTTAATGTATACCTGGGGGAGGGGCATGAGCGTGCCAAGGTGTGAGTACGGCAATCAGAGGACAATGTCTAAGAGTGACTTCTCTCCTGAAGTGGAGAAATGTGCTTCCCGAGCTCAGGTATCAGACTCGGCCACAAGCACCTTAACCTGCTGAGCCATGTCACCAACCGCCATTTCCTTCCTTCTTAAATCAGAAACATAAGTATGGCTTGGAAGTCTGGGAAAGTTCATTCAGAAGTAAAAGACCAGTGTCATCAAAACACTCAATATCACATATGCAGATCAGACCCAACGCTATAATAAAAAGCCTCAGGGCAGAGTCTTCATGTGACCACAGTAAGTCACCAGAGGAGAAAGTCATGATCATCTTGTTAGATGTAGAGAGAGAGTTAGAGGTCAGTAACTACAGAAGTAATGCTTCTGTTTTCAAGTATGTGGGGTAGGAGAAGGGACGTGCTGACATGGTGGGGAAAAACACAGACTCGGGGTTCAGAGAAGCAGCTCAGTGGCTAAGGGCAGTGGCCTTCTTCCAGAGGAGCTGAGCTCTGACCCTACAACTCCTTTTGGGTGGTAACAATTGTCTCCAGCTCCAGCTGCAGGGATCTAATATCTCAGATCTCTAACACATGCATACATGGGGGAACAGCACACACACACACTCACAACACACACACACACACACACACATTCACATACACACACCAACACACATGCATACTCATACATACACATTCACATGCACATACACACACAGCACATACATGCACACACACCAACACACACATACATACATACACATATAATTAGCATAATATCTTAAAAATGCAGAATGAACACAAATACTAATTCAGAAAACATTTAAGAGCAGAATATTAAGATATATTGAGCTTTTCGAGAAGTAAAATGTATATTAAGATTGAAAACTTGACAACTTAAAAAATATAAATATTGCCGGGCGTGGTGGCGCATGCCTTTAATCCCAGCACTCGGGAGGCAGAGGCAGGCGGATTTCCGAGTTCGAGGCCAGCCTGGTCTACAGAGTGAGTTCCAGGACAGCCGGGGCTATACAGAGAAACCCTGTCTCGAAAAACCAAAAAAAAAAAAAAAAAAAAAAAAAAAAAATANATATATATATATATATATATATATATATATATATATATATATATATATATTATTGTTACACTAAGCAGTTAATTTGTTTAGAAATATGTTTAAAATACTCTAAGTATAATGCTGTGACCATAACTGATGCAGGTGACCCTAACTGAAGACAGCCTGACTTAAAACCCTGCTGCATGACACCCATTCAGCACTTTGATGATCAAACTCTGTGGTTACAGTTGCCTAATGAATGGGACAATGCCCGCATTTTGTCCAGATAACTACTAACACCCACACTTCAGTCAAGGGCAACAGCAATGGGTGACTCAGTCTGTACGTACAATTAGAGCAAGGCTCACTGATGTTACCATGGGAACTGCCTATTGCCTAGCAATTTCCATGCAAAAAACTTTAGGAGGTGGCCCTGCGCTAAATTTGCAATTTATTTCTTATGGCAGAAATTGATTTTAAAAGCAGTCTGAGGATCTTTATATTAACAAAGAACATTTGCCACACAGCAAGTGTCAAGATATCCCCAGTACAAATATGAATGGGTTTATATTTTTCAAACCTCAAAGGCACCCAAAGAACATATATAATCCATTTCCAACTATTGTTCCTTGTGATTGTTTATTTAAAAACTCAAAATTTTAATTCTTTATGCTCATAGTCTATGAAATCAATTGAGGATGGGGGTAGTAGAACTGAATATCTGTTCCCTTCGGAAGGCCAAGCTTCAGAGGGCCCACCTCAGAGAGACACCCAGTGTCATCACATCCTGAGTTAGGAGGGCCCATCTTCTGTTAACTGCTGTCTGTCTGTCTGTCTGTCTGTCTGTCTGTCTGTCTGTCTCTGTCTCTGTCTCTCTCTCTGTGTTAGAGAGATAGAGATCTGCTTTTTTATTTCCCAGGAAGAAGTTTTTAGAAATTATCAATAAATAAAAGATTAAAATTAAAATAGAAAGCAAACAAATGGAGACTAACATGAAGTCCACCCTTCACAAAATGGCACAGTAATAACTCACTTGTAAAGAGGGATGTGGTCCCTGGCCTCTTGCTTTGGTATAAGCAACTCTTCTGTGTGTCCGTCTGCGCGCGCACACACACACACACACACACACACACACACACACACACACACACAGGCCTGAGAGCAATGCTGGGTATCCCCTCCTGCTGTCCATCTTCCTCTGCTGACACAGGGTCTCTCCAAGAACCCAGAGTTAGCATGCTCAGCTAGGTTTGTGGCCAGTGAGCTCCAGGACCCTAGTGTTTGCCTCTCCAGTAATCTCACAGGCACGTGTCACTACACCTAGCCTTCTCTGTGCGTGCTGGGGAGCCAAGCTTAGGTTTCACACGTGCATGACATACACTTGACTAATAGTCCATCGCCCCAGTCTCTTCTAAAGAAACTCTTAGCATACTTGGATTGCTCTGAGCATGAGGAAGAGATTTTGTTATGGAGGAGAAAATCATCACACAGAAGACACTGGTAACGAGTGCGCAGTAAGCGAAACTTTCCGAGATTTTGTGTCCACGGGTTTACTTGGTGCCATTTCTCACCAAAGCACAGGGGCCGCACCAGGAAGGAATGTAATGATGATGTTCTTTACAGCATGTCATGCTTTCAAACATTTGTTTATTTCTGTCACTTAATACTAGAACGCACTGAACTGTCACATCATGGCTTCTGCTGGGAGCAAGGTGACAAGCAAACCTCTTCTTCCTGGACCTACCTCACACTTGCTATGCTGAGGGCTGAATGGGAAAAGCGGGCCCTGGGGATAGACAAGGCCATGCCCTCATGAGATGGGACCAGTGCTGGGCCAAGGGCGCAAGGAGTGCTCTGAGATAAACAACTCCTTCCACCTCTGGGGAAACCAAGTGTCATGTTAAGCAGAAACACAGGGCCTGTCTGTACTGCAGAGCTACAGGGCTGTCTGACTTGAAGATGACTAACCATGAGGGTGGCTTCAGAAATGTGTGACAATGAAATGTGACTTCTCTGATGGGCTTGTTCTTCAAATACTAAAGAGACTGAGGCAGGGGGAAGACGACTTTGAGTTTGGATAAGTTTAGACTACACAGTGAGACCTTATTTCAGCAAAACCAAACATAAGCAAGTAAACAAACAAACAAACAAACACCATTTTGCTTTTCTAGCCTAATTTTCTAATCTTTACTAAGAAAAAGAAAAGAAGCCAGGCGTGGTGGCGCATGCCTTTAATCCCAGCACTTGGGAGGCAGAGGCAGGTGGATTTCTGAGTTCGAGGCCAGCCTGGACTACAAAGTGAGTTCCAGGACAGCCAGGGCTATAAAGAGAAACCCTGTCTCGGAAAAAAAAAAAAAAAAAAAGAAAAAGAGAAGAAAAAGAAATGAGCATGAGGTAACAGGAAGTGCCACAGTTGTCTGGTCGGCTGTCCTAGGAGTCTGTAGAAGAGAAATAGGCAGCTTCACGGTTTTTATTTAACTATAGGCAGACCATTCTTCCCCCGAGAACCAGAGTTAGCGGTAGAAGATGAGGCCTTATCTCAGATGCCCGCTGTACACACTGAACCATTCTTGCTCTACAAGAGACAGGGTGACAGAAAGCCTTTTTTATAATGACTGTCATTCATTTAACTTTGGCAAGGACCTAAATATGTATAGGAACAATTACAGAAAAATCTGTTCTTACCAACAAAGCTAGCGAGGGCTGGGAAGGCACCAAGGCTCTGGCTTGATTCTGAAACAATGGACTGCATGCCATACAGCATGTGGCCCTCTCACCTCCATGTGCACACCACGCACATCACACGTGTGTCCTCCTCCATTCCCCTTCTACCTCCCCTGAGTTGGGTGTAGTGATGTGTGCCTGTAATCCCAGCATTCTCGGAGCTCACTATCAGCTAAAACAGTCTTAACTAGCTGTAGGCAGTGGTACAACATTTGCCCAGCATAAGCAAGGCTCTGGGTTTGATTCTGAAATCACTTTGGCTTTCCTGAGACATCACATTAGTAGTTAGTTGATGGCAGTAAAAACCCAATTTTAGTAACCCCACAGCACTCCTAAGGAACAATGACTCTCTAAGCAAGCATTCTGGGAAGCAGTTTTCCTACACATTTGGTTAATACATAAGAAATGTGTTAGGACATTATTTGAACTAATTTGTTGGTTATTATCCAAAAGTCACAGCTATCTCTAACTCTGGTGTGTTAAGCCAAATTAAAGAATGATTATTACCTTCTCAGTGGCTTGAACTTTAAGTCTGTTAAAATTTGAGTAAATTGTATGAGAAATTAGACACATTGAACAAAAAGCATAAAAAACCCAAAAGGCAGACAAAGCAGAGGAGAACTCCACAGAACACTAGATACATGTGCAGCAGGTAGAGCCTGCATTGACAGAATCTCTCAAGCAAGGGCCAGTGGAAAGTGCTCTGTAGCCTGTAAGAGCTTTGATAATGTGGAACTGAACACTCACCCAGGATTCCGTGCTTTTCTGTGACCTGGCCTTGATAAAGCTCTGTCACCTGGGCTGACAAGGAAGTCTGATTAGGGATTCCAGGTTACCAGGTGATGTGGCTTATTCACTTCTCCCAATGACAACCAAAGAGCCACCATGCTTTTCCCAGATGACACATGCCATCCACTTAACAGATTATGGAATGGGAATGATCTTATGAAAAGGTGGAGCTGGCTCATAGGTCCTGTGGGGAGAGCTGTGAATTATGGGACACAATATCAAGGCAGAGAGAAGGGAAGAGAGACACCTCGTGCAAAGGCCTGCATGAGGACTACAGAAAATGTCCCAGTCTCGGTTGTCTTCATTAGCCACATGTCATCAGAGCCCTCCAGCTGAAGGACATTCTAGAAGAAAGCACCTAGGGGTAGAACATATGCTTATCAGCAGTCGGTGCCAATCTCTCCCTAAATTACCAACACCAAAGTGTGCCTTCTCAGGTGAGGGCAAGCTCCTTCCTGTGGCCAGGACTCTGCCATTATGTATAAAGTCAAGTTTGAAAGTGATTCCAAACATTTACTACTTTATGAGGGTCTACTGCTAGATTCTCACATTTCCTTCTTCTAAACTTAAGGAAAAATTTAATTAATGCAAGTAATGAGTTCAGTTTTAAGTTCTGTGCTAGTTCACATCCTCAGCACCATATCAGGGCCAAGCACGTGTGTTGGTATTCTGTCTGGACCCCCCCCCCTCGCCACACAGTTACCTGGCTATTGCCAGGTAGGCCTGGCACACTATAAAATGGGCTGCTTGACCCCTCCTCACTCTCTTACTCTTGCCTTTCGCCTCTCGCTCCCCCCACCCCACATGGCCATGGCCGGCCTCTACTTCTCTACTCTCTCCCTTTCTCTGCCTCTACTACCCTCTTAACTCCCCTCCCCATGCCCTAAATAAACTCTATTCTATACCATCATGTGGCTGGTCCCTCAGGGGGAAGGGATGCCTTGGCATGGGCCCGCTGAGACACCCCCTCCCCCCACCACATCCCCATAGAACATATTTTTATACCCCTTTATCTTTTTATAACCACAACAACGTGCAACTAAGCTCTCCTGCTATATGTTAAAAAGTTGACTGTGAACCCAAGACTTAGCTGGGCCCCTGAGACTAAGACTACGCCTCACATTTTATGATGTTGCTGAGACAATGGTGGTCAACCAATTCCTTTTTGTCTGAATGTGTGCAGCAGACAGAGGGAGGGAAGAAGAATTTCTTATGCATTGGTTAGGAGAGGAGCAGTATATGCCAGAATGCTCAGTGAGGCTTCTCTGAGCAGCACAGCATGGTCAGTCCTCTGACAGATTCTTTTATAGCTCTCAGGACAGGATGAAGTCCAGGTTGTTGGTTCTTTTCCTTTCTTAATCTTTTTTTTTCTTTCTTTTTTTCTTTTCTTCTTCTTCTTCTTCTTCTTCTTCTTCTTCTTCTTCTTCTTCTTCTTCTTCTTCTTCTTCTTCTTCTTCTTCTTCTTTTTTTTTTTTAATAAGACTACAGCATTCCTAACAGACAAAGTGGCAATCCTGCAGGCTTTTCTCTCTTATTCCTGTGCCATTACATTTAATTTGTGTGCTTTTATAACTTTGTACTTACGCCCACAGGCTTTTGAACAATGGGTGCCCATTCAATAAATCCAAGAAATAAATGACTTGATGATGGTAAGTGCTTTGAACTCATTGGACAGAAGGCTCTACAGAAGTAATAGAGCAGTAAGGACGCTGGGATAAAAGCAGGAGATAAAAAAAAACCCAGTGTAAGCTTTCTGAGTTGGCACAGGCGCTCATGGCACTGTCACCCTTTGTTAGACAGCACATACTTACTTCTCTGGTCTTGGGGCTCAAGTCTCTTCCTCATCTCTATTTTGATAGGAAAATGACAAACATTTGTCAAGCCAAAGCACACTTATACTTGCATTTTAGGAGTATTTTCTTTGAACTTCCACCTTAGTTTTTTGAGACAGGACCTCTCACCTGAACCTGAAACTCACTGAATTGGTTAGCTGGGCTGGCCACCAAGCCCCAGGAATCCTTCTTTCTCTACATCTTCAATATTGGCATTAAAAATTCGAGACACCGTGTCCTGACTGTCATTCAGGTTCTGAAGGTCTGAACTCATGTCTTGTGCGGTGTGGTGAGCTCTTCACCTTAGCCATTTCTCTTGCTATTTTAGACAAGCTCACCTACTATATAATTAATACCCAGATAAGAACTTTATAGAGCAAGGTAAACCAACAACAGCAGCAGCAGCAGCAGCAGCAGCAGCAGCAGCAGCAGCAGCAGCAGCAGCAGCAGCAGCAACAACAACCACAGAAGTGCAGAGTAAGAAAGGCTAAACAGAAGAGAGAGGAGAAAACTCATGCTGGTCCCTACTTCTTAGACTTCAACTAAAATAATCTACTCCTTACAGTGACCACAGCATTCATTTATTATGGACATCAAACACTCCCAAGCGTCAAGTGCTGCCTGCTTGCCTAAATGCAATGGACACGTTTTCACCCTCATCCTCAATGTTGAGATACGCTGTCCTTGTTAGGTTCCTATTGCTGTGATAAACTACAATCCGAATCAACGCTGTGAGGAGGATTGTTTCCTCTTCAGCTCTGAGGTTATACTCCATCATGAGGGAAGTCAGGGCAGGAACCTGGAGGCAGGAACTAATGCAGAGGCCATGGAAAATTGCTGCTCACTGCCTGCCCAGTCGGATTGCTTATAGCACCAGCCCAGGGTGGCACTGCCCTAGTGAGCTGGGCCCTCCCACAATTGTCAAGCAAGAAAATGTCCCACAGGCTTGCCCATTGCCAGTCTAGTGAGAACAGGTTTTCAGCTGAGGTTTCCTTTTCTAAAATGACTACAGCTTGCGTCAAGTTGACATAAAACTAGCCAGCACAATATGCGTACCTGACACTGTCTGTATACTTGGAGCTTGGGATCACCTCAGTTCCTTCATATACTTAGCTCTCTATCCAGCTTTAAAAGGCTGGAAACTCATAGTCCACTCTTGTAGGGTGGAACCCAAAACTTGGATATACACTGTGATTAATTAGTGATTTATAAAATGAGAATTTAAATTTTTTCCCCTTCTGGGAGTCTGGGAACAGATTTCTATCATTAATCACATACAGAGAATAGAGATTTTCTACAGTCCATTTTTTATCTTTGTAGTTTCCCCTTTGTGAACTGTAAATGCAAATTTTTTATACAGTTCTCAATGTAATATAAAAGAATGGAGTATGTAATAATGAAACAGAAAGACTGCTATGGGTTCCAGAAGAGCCGGCGCTACACAGTAAAACCTTGTCTCCAAACACAAAACAAAATCCAAACCACATCAGAAAAACAGATGAAACAAAAGGAAAAAAGGACACCTGAGTGTCACCACACTCCTGTCCCTATTTCAAGACCAGCTTTAAAGCAATCTTGATAGAAGCAGAATCCACTGGGTTTCTAGGGAGGAAGGCAAGTAACTCTATCATCACCTGCAAGTTCTATGCAATAGGTCCTTTGTGATATTTAAATTGGTAGCAGACCCAGAGGCGTCTTTTGTTTTGATTTCTGTACAAGCATGTCATAGATGGGTGTGATCTAGCTTGGATGAATGAGACCTAAAGCAGCTTCTTTCTGGAAGCCACAAAGTCACTGCTGGCTATTAGTTCCAAGCCTTCTTCACAAGGGAGTTTCCCTTCATCCCTTCTGTTACCTGTGGTGCTGGGAGGCAGACTGGCTGGGCTTCCAGAGCAAGAGTCCCTGCTGAAGTGATCAAAGCTAGTCGGTTGGGTTGGTCACTGCTTTTGTGAGTTCAAAGACTAGAAGTAAAATGGCCAGACCAGCAATAGATATGAAGAATCAAACCCCACACAGATCACCTCCATTCAAGATCAAAGGGTTCGCCTTCATTGCTTCTCTTCTCTGTCTATACTCATTTCCCTCGGAAGCTCAGGTTCCAAGGACCGTGGGGAAGCAACATCATCATGTCTCCACTGCTTGCCTATTCTCATGCAACACAAACATGCATCTTCAAATGACAAAGCCAGAGTTTCTGTACACATGCCTCCAGTGACATCATCTGGTCCCCTCTCACCTGTGTCATTATGATACAGCTTACTATGGACTGAGCCATTTAGATGTCTGGTTGCTCACCAACTGGATTCATTTGGTTGTTAGCTTGTTTCAGAGTCAGGCATAGTTTATCAGTCGCCTCAAAGGATAAGAGCTACTCAGAGAACCTAGCTTCACTCCTGTCCTTCACTTGTAGGCAACTATTACCAAAAAATCTAGTTTGTCTTTCAACTCTTTTCCAAACTCACAGGAATACCTCAGACTATAAAGTGAGAGGGGGGATCTGGGAGGTGAGCAGCTGGGGAGGGCAGGGCTGTCAGGACCCATGGGCAGCCGAGACAAGCGTGAGCTGGGTGCAGGTGCTAGGAAAAGACCCCTTAAGCACACAGGAAACTCAGTGTGTCAGCACCCTGATCTTGAACCTCAGCCTCCAAATTGCGAGAAGTGTTTATTGTTGAAGTTACTCAACCTATCGTTTGTTAAGCCACCCTGAGCCTACAATACGACCTTACAGAGGATGAATGGCTAGGTGCTCACCGTGCTCACCGGTGCTGTGTGCCAAAGGAACACCACACACTTCTTCCATCCTTTGGCAAAACATCAATTTAAGATCTCAGAAAATACCAGGAGAGATGTCAGGTTACTCAAATGCACAAAAGTAACTGAGTCTGCCTGCCATACTGAGTTAAACAGACAGGCTAAGTGCCCTCATTTAAGCATTGGAAATATAATTCTTGAATAGTAGCTATCTGAAGCAGCTGTTATATGAACAGACATGAAAAGTGGACAGAGTTCACTAACAGAATGGACTCTAACTCCTGTCAAAGCAAGAATGACTTTCCTACTTCTTAAAGTAAACCAGTTCCTTCCCATCACTGAACCCTCTACATTCACAGCTTAGGACTCAAGAAGTCATAAATGCATTAAGTTGCCAAGACTTTCCTGGGAATGCACAGACTTTTAAATAATGCCATGAATCTACTGGACGGATGCATTTCAGGGTTCTGCTCCACATGTCTATGGTGATCCTCAAATATTTCTGCAAGGATTATTCTTGTACGAAAATTTCAGAAATCCATGAAAAAAAAAATTCTAGAACTGAATTCTCAAACACAATTTGTTTTCAGAAATTAAATCAATCAAGGAAAAGATTGAGTTTCCCCTCATACAATGAGTAAGATTACTGGTTTTTTTGGGTCTTATTTGGAGAAACTAAAATAAAGTGCCATTTCTAAAACATTTGTAGCTTTGACTATAATCAACTGTAATAATAAGATACCAGCTCAAAAAAATTCTTTTCATTTAAGCCTCTTTTGTAATACTGCTTTTTAATAACCCTCATAATAGCCGAATTAAAGGACCCCAACAGAAATCACTCATCCCACATAAAACAAACATTGCCTTTTCTTCTTAGCTGCGCTTTCCAAGCTCCATCATTTCCAGATGACGCTGGAGGGGACTATGGTTCCAAGAATGAGATGCTTAAGTGGACAGCTGCTTTCTATTTGCCATGTAAATCAAAGAAAATTCCAAATGGTAGGACCCCCTCCCCCCATAGGAACAACGAACTGGGGCAGAAAAGGGAGAAGACAAGCCATCAGAATCCACACAAACAGAAAATCAAAATGGCGTTTCCTAACCAAATAAGGGAAACTTGGAGACACCACTGGGAAAGGTGTTGCTATACCAGTTTCACACAGTTGTATATAAGAAAACTGTTTCCACTAGAATGGAAAGAAAGGGAAAAAAGAAATTGATTAGGTTTTTCCTTTAAAAAAAAAAAAACCAAATGGATGACACATTAGTGCTGACTTTCATATTCATGGGATGTATTTTCTGTGCTCTTTAAACTTCACTTAGAACGTTAATTAATCATTGCCGCAGTCCATGCAAACATGTCCTACAGGAAGGGACGGAAAAAGTATTTAAGTATTTTAAATGATCTTTTAAAATTCATAAAAAGAGCTATCTACCATACTCCTGCAGAAGCACTGGTAAAGGCCCCTCTCCCTGCCGACATCCTTTCTCTCAGCACAAGCCCGCCTTGCCTGTAGGACTGGTTCTTACACACAGCATGGGAGCCTGCCAACTACAAGTTCCCAAATAATAGAACCAGGATCGTCCTCAGAGAAACCAGAACTCACAATTTCCAGCCACAACGGGACAATCATATAGAGGACTGGTTTAAGTCACTTAGTTTTTAGTTAGGGAATAACTTTTTTGCCTGACATTTAAAAACAACTGTATATCCACAAGTGGTATGAGAATATAGAAGTTTTAAAAAGGAAATATTTCATTACAATATTAAAACCATCAGCCTTACTTCTGAGTATACACCCAGAGGAAATGAAATCAGTACCTCAGAGCTATCAGCACCCTCATATTCACTGTGGCATGATTCCCGAGAGCTGAGGCAGGAAGCCATTCAGCTGCCTCCTGACAGATGAGTGGCCCACCAGCAAGTGCTGTGTGTACCACCATGTGATGTCGCTAAGCATAAAAAGGAGTGTCTGTCATTTGAAACAGCAGGGCATGAGCTATGTGAGAGAGACAAATGCTGTGTGACCCTTCTGTATGGAACTTCAAGCTCACAGAAGCAGGGAGGATGGAGCTAGCAGATGTTCTGAAGAAGGCATGAGCTCTCTGTTGTACAACAAATGGGCTCTGTGGATTTAATGTGCAATGTGGACTGTACTTAGGAATATTTCTAAGTGTACCTGAGATTTGCTAAGTGAAGAGACTTAACAGTTTACTACACACACACACACAGAGAGAGAGAGAGAGAGAGAGAGAGAGACAGACAGACAGACAGACACACACACACACCCACACAGATGGAGACAGGGACACACCCACACCCACATGAGTAATAAATATGCTAATTTGCTTATTACTGCAAACATTTTGCAGTGTATATTAAACTATTCCTTGTTTATGAATGTAGAAGGAATGAGAAAAACTGATAATCACCAGCAAACCTGCGATCTGTGCTACAGGCACTATCTGGCACAGTTTAAGCAGCTCCTCAAGTACAGAGTAATTACAAAGGGAAAAACAAGTTTACAATGCGAGCCCTTGGCAGGCACTGCCCAACAGAGTGGTCTAAGTAAACCTCGGTGGCAGTGTGAGCCGGCACTGCGCCCTCCCTCCCACATGCGGCTGGTTCTGCCCAAGAAGGGCCAGCATTAGCACAAACACACGAAACCACCACAAGCAGGCTGGGGGACTGTCTCCACATAGCTCACTGGCAGTTTAGCAGCACCAAGCACAGAAGGACAAGAAATACAGTGGAGACATGGAGGCATGGCGAACAATTCAGTGGGACCCAGGGAAAGGACGAAGGGTCAAGGTTATGATGTGTGTTTTAGTAACTTCTTAGTTCTGAGAAATCTGACATGTTCACCAAGGGGAAACTGAAATATAATTAGAAATTCTTTTTTTTGTTTGTTTTTGTTTTTGTTTTTTCGAGACAGGGTTTCTCTGTATAGCCCTGGCTGTCCTGGAACTCACTTTGTAGACCAGGCTGGCCTCGAACTCAGAAATCCACCTGCCTCTGCCTCCCAAGTGCTAGGATTAAAGACGTAATAATTAGAAATTCTTAAAAAACAAAAACAAAAAACAAAATCACACCCCCACCCCCAACCCCGCTTTGAGCCAAGTCTTTGGGAGTCGTTTTGAAAAGGAAAGCAGCACGAGCCAGTCACCTGTGCTGACGTACTAATCATTTTAATTTGTTAAACGTCTCTGTGTAGGTCAATCTAAAGTTAAAAAGGATGTATATAATGAAGATTATTTCTCACATAAGGCTCTATAAAGATTAAACTCTTTACAAAGCCACAGAAGAATGCAATGCATTAGTTATGCTCTGATGGAATGATTTTTCCCCCCTTTTCTTTTTATGATGGGGGCAGGAGGTGGTGCACACACGGAGGTCAGAGGACAGTCTGTGGTTGTCCCACCATGCAGTCCTGGATGGAGTTGGAGTGGCACTGCAGCACTGGCAGCAGGCACCCTTCCCTGCTGAGCCACCTCACAGAGCCACCTCACTGAGCCACCTCACAGAGCCGGAGCAGTGCTTTGGTGATGTGTATTCTGCTGGTTTCCTTTTGCTCTACACTAGTGCTGAGAAGCATATACACCTTAGTATACCTGTGCAGCTAGCTCACTAACACTTTCTATGGTCAAGCTGGTGCTCACAAAACACTTTTTACTTCCTTGTAAGTCTTTGATTCTTTGGTTCCGATCCTCCAAAGGCTACTCTTAAAAATGATTTTACCCACTCAGCAAGAGGGAAACCATACCTGGTACTGAACACCTAGCCAGCTACCCAGGGCTGGTGATGTCTTGGAGGAGAACCTGATCCACATTTCCCAAATAACTGGAGATGTTTAACAATTTTTTATGAACTCTACTATTTCTACCCTTTTGGAGAAATGTATAGACATTTCTCACCTAAAATTGCAACAAAAGTTACCTGCATCACAGACTAACAAGGAGCCCAGTGTTCTTAGCAATACCACCTTCTTTCTGGGGTGCTGTAGTCCTCCACTGGTTTACCATATCTAGCTAGCAGATGATGAGAGAGAAGGGTGGAGGACTGCAGAGGCAAACAGCACTTTCTCCTGTGCATCCTGCATTGTAGCCCGTCTTACAGCTCAGTTCTAGAAAGCTTAAGGGAGCTGGAAAATGTTGCTTTCCAGTCTATTGGGGTTGGGGGTATGGAAGGGAAATGGGTACTGGTACAGGCAGTCTGCATCTCCCACTGCATTCAGAGCAGGTGACTGACCGGCAGCCTGCCCACAGGACTCATCCTTTGCTCTCCATGGTCACTCTGGCTTGTCTTATCTCTGGGGCCTCAGGGCGCAGTGAGCATCGTAAGGTCAAGGAGAACTGAGACATACAGAAGAGCCCTGTCTTAGGTGTCCCTGCACAGAGGCAAGTCTCTCTTGGTCTTGCTGCTCACCTGGGGCTGGTGAATGGTGGCTCTCCTGGGGTTAGATCTGCACCCTATGCCACACCTAGCCTCCCCCTGCCAGAAGTGCTTCCTGTCACTGTCAGTACAGAGGCAGCCTTATTCTCTAACACCTCAGGCCCAGAATCTCTCCCATACCAAGCAAGGCCTTCAAGTACTCTTTTGTATCTCACAACTCAGCTACAAAATGTTGTGTTTGTCCTGTCTTAAAGTGTGCTGTCTGCATCTTTACTGGTGAGCTGCATGCTTTGCCCTACCTTAAGTATGATGTTCATATCTTTACTCATAAATTGTACGCTTTGCACATATATTCTGGATACATGATTTGAAACTATTTTTTTCCTGTTCTGTGAGCTTGTGAGTTATCCTTTTACGTTTTAGTTTTTGAGGTCGTCTCTCTATAGCCCCAGCTCTCCTGGAACTCACTAGATAGACCATGCTGACCTCAGACTTAGAGATAGATCTGCCTGCCTCCGTCCCCTTGGTGCTACTTTCTGTTTTTATTTTCTGACTCGATGTCTTATTTGAGTCCTATAAAAGTGAAGTTTACATTTTATTTTCTGGCAGCAGGGTCTGTTATAGCCCAGGTTGGCCCTCAATTCATTATACACCTGACGATGACTTTGCACTTTGGATCCTACTGCCTCCCTCCACCTTCCAAGTGCTGGGATTCCCAGAGTGCACCATCACAGCTGGGTTATATGGCACTGAGGTAAGCATTCTACTACTCAAAGTTTTAAACTGTGATGAAGTCCAAACTATCTAAGTGTTTTTGTTCTTTGTGCTTTTGCTATATCTAAGTCTTTGCTTAATCCAAACTCCTGATGACTTACCTTTATTTCCTCTAACTACCTTATTGCGTTTGGCTGCAATGGTTAGGCCTATGGTACACTCTCAGTTACCTGCTGTGCATGGAATCAAACTGCAGTGGGTGCAGGGGTTCTTGAGCACCTGTAGACACTGGACACTGCTGCACCCAGTGCATACTGTGAAGACTATATTGTCCTTTTCAAAAATCAAATCAAACACAACAGGACTCAGGTCAAATATCAGCTCCCTTCAGAGGAGGCTGCTCCAACCTCTCCCCTACTTCCACAAGGAAGGCTGTCTCTTTGGACGTCTGTTAGATTTGGTTATAGGTTTATAAGACCTACCATCTACTGAATTAAATTGTATTGGTGCATTTGAGATTCTGTATGTCAAATACAGAGCGTGTGCTGCTCATTCGACCACACCGAGGTGATTCCAAGAGAGAAGACTGGGCTGTGTTCTAGTCCATGCTACTTTCTTTACAGTGAATACAAATATGGTCGGCAATCCAGAGCAGGCCTCAAAAGTGAAAATCCTAAAAGGAACTGCTTTAAAATGACAAATACACTCCCATGTTTCTGGATATATCATTATGATCAAGATAACTGTTTCATGTATGTGAATAGTACAGTCTCTTCCTAGCCAAGCATAAAGAATAAACACAAGAAATGTAAACGGTAGAATAACACAGAAAAACCTGAGCTGAATTTTTCTTGGTATAGGAATCAAGTCAGAACGTCCCTTACTATATTTCAGAAAACACTGATGTTTAAAAGCAGATGTAAGTTAGATAAACAAATGCAACATACGTTTCCTTAGCGCTATCCAATGGAGGGGCGGAGCAGCGTACTCAATGGAGAAAAAAGCATCTGGGCTTCTAGGGGGAACGGGGCTGACAGGCAAACAGGACTTCAGGAAAACAAGTTTCAGGAACAGAGCTTGGATTTTCAGTAAACTTCAGTAGACTGAAGCAGGAGGATGCAGGGAGTTTAATGATAATTAGACTAGAAATCTCCCCCAACCTCCAAATCCATTTTGTCAGCCCCTCTCTCTCTGTTTGGTTTTTCAAGACAGGGTCTCTTTGTGCGGCTTTTGGCTGTCCATACACACTTTGTAGACTAGGCTAGCAGGGAATTCACAGAGATACACCTGCCTTTGCCTTCCAAGTGCTGGGACTAAAGGTGTGTGCCACTACCACCCAGCAATTTCTGATCCTTAAAGTGCATTCAACTGTCTGGGCAAAGGACTAACTATAGCATAAAGACAATATATATTTAATTGGTGTGTGTGTGTGTGTGTGTGTGTGTGTGTGTGTAATAGATACATTTTTCAATGGTTCTCAAAGATTTTGGTCTCCAGAGACATCTTTACACACTGCAACAATCAGATGTTCTGAAAGGACTGTTTTCATGTAGATTATATACATTGGTATTTACCGTGGTATAACTTAAAACCAAGAGAGATTAAAGTCATAAGAATATATAAGTACTCATTCTTTATGCTGTCACCCATCAAGTAGGCTCTGGACAGAATTCACAGTCTATAAGGAAAGACAAAGACTCCAAAGAACAGGGCGTTGTGCCAGTATGGGCTGCTCAGCACTGAGGTGAAGTGCTGGTGACTGCACCCGCTCCACGGACTGCTCGAATCCCTCTCCCAAGGACCACCGCTAGGGTTTCTACCTGTGTTAACTTATTTCCTGAGTAAGATGACATATTTGGCCAGACAGAAGATTCAAAAGCTCTCTGAAAGAACAACAACAGCATACTTTCTGTGATTCTGTTCAGAATGCAAGTTAGTTTTCTCACTTCTAATAGTTGCTAAGGTGATTATCAGAACCAAGGAAATCGCCTCTGCGACACTAACAGGTTCAATAATTTTAAAAACATGGTTATAGTTAAAAGTAACTACAACTTATTTGCTATCACTTTCTATATTCAGGCTCTATTATACATGATTAAGTTGTCTGAATGGTGCCGTAGTGTTTTAAAAAGCCGTCCAAAGCTCCTCTATCGACCCACTCATGGAGGTAAATTGTGAAAGTCTCACATAGAGACACACGCGCATGCACACACACTCACATGCCAGCCATGCCAACCACAGAGCAGTAGCTGCCTTTCCTCCACCTCCACTGGCCCCAGGGTGCACTCTACAGAGGACGAGGGCACCATTTTTGTATTATTTTCCCTTCAGCAGCCAGGGCAGTTTCCTCATTATCTAAAACGGAATGGAAGGGTTTCCCGTGAGGTGTTCAGACAAACACGGCTGGACTTAAGTACTAACACTAGTATTTTTGTAACTTGCCATGTTCTTTTTATGTTGTTACTCAACTGACTTGTGAATTATACAGTGTAATGAGTATAAACATTTTCTTAATAAACTGAGAAACCTCTACGCAGACCCTGAGTGTTCTATGTGTTAGGGCAAGAAGGAAAACATAGGCTTATTTTTAAGCACTTATTAACACTCTGCTAATATGGTCTCCAATCTGGTGCAGAAAGCACACATCTGGACTTCCAGAGCTGTGGAGACCCTCTCCTCTTCCTTGGCCAGCTTTGCGAGCAAGATGTCTGGGGTGAGTCCAGGACACAGAAGTCTGTGGCTCCTGCCAAGGATACTTAACCAGTTAAACGTCTGAGGAATTACAAAAAGAGGAGCATCCCCATTCCCTTGCTAACAGGTTTGCTCTATTCATTGTTACTGTGTGTGATGCATGTGTGGGGATGAGTACACCACAGTATGCCCACAGAGGTCAGGGGACTATTTTGTGGAACTGCTTCTCTCCTTCCACTTTTACTAGGTGCTGGGGGATTGAACTCAGGTCCTCAGGCTTGTATAGCAGACTCTTTACCTGCTGAGCCACACTGCAGGCCCGCTACTGTGCTCCCAAATCACCTATTGGATCCTTGGTACAGGTAGTGATTCAGCTCCAGTCACTCCTGCTCTGTTAGCTCTGGACAAAGGCAGCAAGACTGGCAGAGAGGGTGTGGGGTGCAGCCTCATGTGCTCAGTGTTAGGTCGAGAGCTGCAGGGACAGGTCACAGCGAGTATTCCCTGGTGATTCTAGGGAGCAGAGGCTCAGGACTTACTGCAAAGTTTATGGATGAAGAAACCCACTAAGTCAGTAAGAACTGAGAGGATCAACAGAGAATTCAAATGTGTATCACAAAATGGGTTCTACCATTACAATCATACTCATGATTGATAAGGACCATTAAATATGACCACTTCCTCTAAGAAACACCAATGTTGTACTCTGATTAATGAAAGAAACTATTAGGAGGACTTTAAAACTCCATAAATTCAACACGTTTTGTGGAATAAATAACTACACAGCACTAATGCATGATTCAGTAATACTGTCTAAGGAACCCAACTCAAGCTTCCGCCAGCACCTTGCAAGGCAGGCACTCTTTACACAGCCTTGAACAGCTTTTCTGCTGAGTGTCATTGGTTTGGGAGGGGTTTTGTTTGTTTGGTTCAACTACTAGGATTCCTGACTATCAACAATCACCATTTGAGGTTCATCCTCTTCAGCTCCTTCACTGAAGATGTCTAGGGGTGCTTAGACATGGAGAAGTTCAGTTACTCAAGGATCTAACAGCACAGAGGAATTGGTGACTAGGACAGGGCAGCTACTCACATAATCTGGGAGAGGGACATCGCTGGAGCTCAGGGAACCTCTCAAGGACTGCGTGGCTTGCTCCAGAACCTTGTTGTGTTTTTTAGACAGCAAAGAAAACAAACTGAAAAACATAAGGAAAAGCCAGTTATACCGAGAAACCCAGCCCTCCTTCTCCAGGCCTATCATGGACCAACAGTCCCATAGCATAGTAATTATTCTGAAATCTCTGTGACAGCAGTGTCAGGAGCAAAGTGGTTTATTAAGGAGGCTGTTGCAAAAGCAACCAGCTAGGCAGTGACCGTGCACTGCTGGAAGCATATCGATAATCCTTTTCATGCCTATGTTAACAGTAGATCAATAATGTTAATGTACATAGCAAATAGAATAAGGGGGACAGTTAAATAAGAAGGGTCTTGCTGAAAAGTTTCACAGGCTAAAGTTAGATCTTAAACACGGGAAAAATTTTCAAAAGATCAGTACAGTGAAAAAACAGAACAGAGATAAGAAAATCCAGGATAGGAAGTGGACTAGCAGATGACAGACTTGGTGTAAGCCCTCCAGATGCTTAGGGAGGGGGACCTGCTGCCTACTCTTCAAGGAAGTATGTTGCTCAGTCAACTTCTCCAGTGTTACCGGACCACACGTATGCAAGAAGACATTTCTCAAGAAAGGT
Source organism: Mus minutoides (assembly GCA_902729485.2). Taxonomy (NCBI): domain Eukaryota; kingdom Metazoa; phylum Chordata; class Mammalia; order Rodentia; family Muridae; genus Mus; species Mus minutoides. Next base: position 184,526 of record LR753518.1, on the reverse strand, counting down.
GATTTTATTTTTTTAATTAATTAACTAACTTGGAGCAAGGGTGAGTGTAAGGATATATTCACACACACACACACACACACACACACACACACACACACACACACACACACACAAAACTAACTAACTTCTGGTCATGACAGGTTAATTGGTAACAGATGAACTTCCCTGTAGTAATCAAGTAAAACATAGAGGAGACATATAAAACTCCTGTTTTAGGCAAATCTGAAATATAAGATTATGATCTCTAAAGTGAGACAAACATGGACAGTCAGCAATGGAGAGGCTCTCTCAGGTCTAACCTAGAAAAGTAGGACACACTGACGCAGGGCACACTGACGCGCTGGGAAGACAGAGGTGAGAATTGGGGAAATCTATCACCTGAACTTGAAGAGCTCTACAAGAGAGGGAAGAAAATGCAAGAAAGGTCTAGAGATCTGAGTGTCTGGACAAGTACTATGGTACTTGCTCTCCAGTGAGAGCAAGAGCCATAACACATACAGAGAACTGTGGAGGAGCAACACAATGAACAGATTTATATAGTGAAACTTGTAGTAGAATGAGAACTACAGATGATTCAGTGGGCTGGCAGATAAAAATCCCTGTCCCAGGTAGCAGGTGAGGTCTTGAATGGTCACATTGGGAATAGTTCAGAATATGGATTATATGACCTAAGAGGCATCTTTTTTTTTTTTTTTTCAACTTTTATTAGATATTTTCTTCATTTACATTTCAAGTGTTATCCAGAAAGTTCCCTATATCCTCCCCCCTCCCGGCCCTGCTACCCTACCCACCCNTTCTCCTCTATAAGTTTCAGTGTCTCTGGTTTTATGTGGAGGTCCTTCAACCACTTAGACTTGACCTTAGTACAAGGAGATAAGAATGGATCAATTCCCAGTCTTCTACATGATAGCTGCCAGTTGTGCCAGCACCATTTGTTGAAAAGGCTGTCTTTTTTCCACTGGATAGTTTTAGCTCCCTTGTCAAAGATCAGGCATCTTAACAAAGATATGTGAATGATTTTCAAAGAATAAAGGTGATTAAAATTAAACATAAGTGTGTTAAATGCTCCAATTGAATGACAGTGCTCTCTTCTCTTCTCTACTTTTTTTTTTTTTTTTTTTTTAAAGACTAGATAAATGTTAAGACCCAACTAGGAGCTATTTAAAAGAAACACTTGCTGGGCGTGGTGGCGTATGCCTTTAATCCCAGCACTTGGGAGGCAGAGGCAGGCGGATTTCTGAGTTCGAGGCCACCCTGGTCTACAAAGTGAGTTCCAGGACAGCCAGGGCTACACAGAGAAACTCTGTCTCGAAAAACAAACAAACAAACAAACAAAGGAAACACTTACAAATCTAAGAACAGATAGGAGTTTCTAACTCGAAGAGAGTTGGGTGCCATGTTAGCTGCAGACAGAGAAGACTAAATGATAAGAGTATTTACTTTTAGAGATAAAGAAAAAGATTTTATAGTAATGAAAGCCAATTCACTAAGAAGACATGATTCAAAATGTGTATATCTAGTACTAGGGACACAAAGAATATTTTATGCATACACATATATGCTCCAGTAAACCTACTGTCTCTAGTGAATGGAAACTCTCTGGTTAGACGAATGCTTAGAAGAACAAAGGCATTTTGATTTTATAGAATTTGCATTTTAACTTGAGGGATGATCTGTAGTATTTTTTAAATGCTAAAACTATGATTTTATTATTCCTTAGTGATGATCTTGTAAATAAAATGTTGATTTGAATATCAATTTTGGAAAGGCCCTTATTATTTCAGATGGATCAAGCGGGATAACTCAAGAAGCTGAGACCAATAAACATTATTTCTAGATGAGGACTTTTTGTCTATCCTTTTTCGTTTTTGTTTTTTGCAACACTGGGGATTGACCTAAGGGTTCACATAGACTGGACACGACGTGTTCCACTACTAAGCTAGTCTTAAACCGTTTTTCACTTTTAGATTTCCCTCTCCTATGTTCTTCTCTATGGTCTGAGTACTTGGCATTAAACCCAGAGACTTATGCATGCTAGGTAATCATTCTACCACAGGACTGCACTCCCAGCCTTAAATTTTAACTAACATTCTTGGCTTGTTAATGTGGTTCCTGACCTTGCAAGGCAACCACACCACTGACTGACCCATCTTCTCAGCCTGGGCTTGTTGAGACTAAAAGAAGTGTGGTGGTCAATTCTAGCACAGGACAAGCATGGCACAGCTCAGAGGCTTAAACTGGACACCCTCAAAGGGAACAACGATGGAGAGGCCTTAGAGGAGCTTGGTGCAAGAGGAGGGAATAAGTGGAAGAAAGCATGGCCTCTTGTTGAAGTTGCAGCTCAGGAACGCAGGGCTGCTCTCTCAGCTTAGAAACCAGGGGATGTCCGAATTCGCATCCCCTTCGCTCTGTGGGAAGGAAAATCACTTGAAATGTTTTCCTTTGGAAACGATAGGCCAGTTTGTTTGTTTACTTTACAAGAGAATACTGGCAATCTGTTTCCCTTGTTAGGAGACCAAACAAGGGAATGAGCTGCAATCCCAACAGAAGGTGCTTCGGTTGAGCATGAGGGAAGGTCTACTGATTAAGGGTATCAAGTCCTGAAGCACACATACTTCCCCAAGAAGCTGTGCTTATGGGTTCCAGCTTTAAGAAAGTTCGTGCAGGAACAGATAATGTGAGGTCTCTTCCAGTTCTACCATGAATGAGACTCAGAATTCACACTCACTCAAAGTTGTTATTCTCCTATGACTTAACAGGCTCCCCACACTAGAGCTACTGCTTGCAAAATCTTGTGTGCGCTTTTTTTAACATTCTAATTTTGGCTTTCATTTAGCATTTTTAAGGCAAAATGACCTAAATTTATAGGAGAATGACTTGCAAATTGCAGAGTGAGAAAAGTAACTTCTGCTTAAGCTCTGCATGCCAAGTGCTCAGCCAGGCTCAGGGCTAGTTAAAGCAGCGGAAATGCAGGATGGCTACACGCGCAGGAAAAGCTGATCACAAAGGGAACTGAGGCTGATCCTCGGGTGACTGGTATTCCGTCAGAGGGGCATAATACCAAAAGTACCCTTTTAAAGCTAGAGAAAGATTAGCTTTTCTTTAAGTACAACAATATCCATCATAAACTGGCCATTCGGTGAGAAACTGCAAATGACTAAAACACAGGTCTCTCTCTCTCTCCTCTCTCATCACACACACACACACACACACACACACACACACACACACACATGTTCTTCTGGTAACACTGGATGCATACAGAGGGGATTACTATGTTCTTTGGGTGGAGGGGCTGGAACACTATACACTTAAAAAGAGGTCTTATAAGAAGGAATATATATCATCCTGAGAAAACCAGAGCCCCTGCCAAGAGACAGCACTGCACAGGATAGGCAGCATGTAAATAAAAAACTGTGCGGTCAGTCCAAACTGGGGCGTGCTGAGAAGATCCCAAGCTGGTGCAAATGGCTGCAGCTGAGGTGCACAGATGGCAGGAGAGGCAACCAGAATGAAGACAGTCTGAAGACAGACTGTGGAGGGACACCCATGGCACATCCAAAACCCTGGGCTTTGTTCTAGGCAATTGAGGAGCTACTGCAGAATGCTCAGAGACATGGTTCCTGCCCAAGGAGGTCAAGTCCAAAAGGTAAGGTTTGAAAGCAGAGAACACTCTGCCAGAATGCTTTAGGGGCGCAGCAGCGGAAGGTTAGGTACATTCCGCAGAGGAAATCAGGCTTGGCTGTAGCCTTCAAGTGAGGAGCTGGCTAGCTGGGAAGTAAGTGAGGATGGAGAGATCTACAAGGCTGAGACAGAATACACAAGGTAACTGAGAGGCCAAGCAGCTTACAGAGCGAGCCTGGAGAATATCTATGGGGTGAGATGGGGCAAGAGAGGCAGCCAGCGAGGCAGCAGCAGGGAGAACAGGAAAGGGGGATGTCTGACTGCTGCCTTAACTAACAACTGAGAGCTGGCCTCGCAAGCCAGGCAGCAGGATGGCAAACAAAGAAATCTGAGTGAAGGTGGAGAAGCCAGCAATGGGGCAGAGGCAGCAGAGCCCACCATGGGAAGTGCTGGGTATGTGTCAACCTCTCAGAGCTTGGATCTCACCCTGAGACCCAGGGATGTCCATGCCAGCAGGACTATAGTAAGGGCCAGAGGTGAAGAGCTGTGTCTGGTCGTGAGTGGGCAGCAGCTCTCCTTTATGCATCTCCTTCCCCTTTATGGTGGCCACAGTGTCCCCGCCGCGAAATCCCATGATACAGAATGACAATCTGAAAACCACTGACTGACAAAGGAAGAATCATTAACCTCTGTCACTTTAGAAAGATTCCTTTCCCCTGGAGGGAAAAGGCAAGAGAACAGAAGCAGAAATGGCCAACCCTAAGGGAACATTCAACTTCTTAAGAGGGAGACGAGTGGAAGCTGACAGGAGCCATGTGGAAGGCAAAGACAGCGCAGAGACGGAAAGAAAGGAGCCCAGGTAATTGGGGCTTTCCAGAGATCCCCAAGGTGCAGTGTGGGCCCTGTACCAGCACCACCCATCACAGAGTCGGAAAGATGGGCCTGACTGCGACCCATGTCCCCTCCCTCCATTTTTAAAGGGATGACACACGGAAGCAAGGGTAGGTTAAGTCATCTCCCTCGGCACATAGCAGTAAGCAGTAAGAGTCAGGAGTCAAGCACGGGCATGTTGGTTCCTGAATCTGTATGTCTAACAATTCTGCCAGGATGCCCCCCTCAACACCCCCATCCCCTCAGGCAAGCTGCTCAACAAGACCACTGGAGATGGAAACAACCAGATGATCGTACGCAAAAGACAGTGAGGGGGCTTGGTGTGGGGAGAGGTGAGAACAACCTACACCAGGAGCAATCACAGAAGTAGAGGTGATCACCCAGATGACAGTGTGTAACCACTGTGTGAGCAATGACACTCAGGACAGAGCTCTGACAGTTGTAAGAGTAAAACCACAAGCACGCAAAGGCAGCTGGTCACTTCACTTCATCACTGCAGGGAAGTGAAAGGGTGTCAAATGGGTAAGAAATGCAACCAAGACTGTGGACTTGCTCTAAGGAAGAAACCAATGGCGGCCTTCCCACTATAGCGGGAACAAGAGGCAGAAGCTGGATGGCAGAGTTCTATGCATGCCCTAAGGCGTAGCTCCAGCACCAGCCTTCCCAACCCTCTGGAAGAGATGTCTCCCTCCCTGCCTCTGACAAACATTCCTTCTCTGCTCACAGGGCACTCAAATCTGTACTTATGTCCTACCTCACTTTCAAATAGCTTTATTATAACACAAGGATTTTGAAAAACATAACCATGCACATAACCCATCAGAATAATCAAGAGATACAACAGTGCTACTTCTCCAGAAAGCTCCATGGGGCCTTTCACAGCTGGGCTCTTTCTGCAACGTACCCAGCTTCTGGCTAGCAACTACGGATACATGCTTTTGCCTCTTCTAGACTCTCACACAAATAGACCAGACCATATGCTGGCCCTCAGTCTGCCTTTCTCACTCAGCACAGTGCTTTTCAAATCTGTCCATGGTTTGAGCACCCATAATTCATCCTGTTGTAATGCCCAACAGTCTCCTATATGGACAGACCTCACGTTTCCTATTCTCTAGTTGCTTCCAGGGTCTAGCTATTCTTCTTTTGCTGAATATGTATTGACCTGTCTCTTGAGTAGAGTCCTGCAGGGGGTGCTGGGCTGCCTGGCCCTTTAACTCTGCTGAGCCACCAGTTCCTTCATGTCATTTGATATTTCAGTCTTCTTAGTTTTGGTATTCTGGGCACTGAAGAGCATCTTCCCTGTAGTCAGCTATACAACCTTCTGCCCCATAAAAACTGAGTTGCTTTTCTTTTTAAGTTGTAAGAGGTTTGTTTCTTTATATGCTTTGGGTATAAGCCCTTTATCAGATACATAGTATATAAATATATATACACACATACATATATGTACATGCACATTGCATACACACATGCAAATGCATATATCTTTATAAGAATTTTTTTTCTCTCAAGATAGGGTCTCATTACATAACTCTGGCTATCCTGGAACTTTGTAGATCAGGCTGACATGGAACTCTGAGAGATCTGCCTGCCTCTGCTCCCAAACATTGGAATATACTACCACAACTTACTTAATTTTAATATTTGATTAAGTATGATAAATTTGCTAAACTCTAAAAAGAATGGTTTGTACTTTTTATGTCTTGTCTTTAGACAAACTAAGAAAGAAAGAAACAAACAAACAGTAACCCCCCCCCCCCAACCCCAAAGCTTTTCTCCTTTGGCTTCTCCTGTAAGCTTTGCATTTCTAGCTCTTGTGTGATCTATTTGCACTGCTGTGTGTACTATGAAGCAAGAGTCTGTCTGTTCTGCAGGGTAGAAGAATACAGACAGTTAATTGCTTCAGCACTGAAAGACTATCACTTCCCCAAGAACTATCTTCTGGCCCTGGTTGAAATGCATTGACTACATATGCGCCAGTCTACCCCTGAGCTCCAGCCCACCGCTCTGTGAGCACCCTCTACACTAACACCACACTGTCCTGACTCTGGCTCTACAGTAAACCTGCAAGCAAGCAGGGCAGTCCTCCAAGTTCTGCTTTCTTTGTCAAATGACTTTGGATTATTTTGGCTTCTTTGTTATCTGCATGGAAATCTTATCATCAATCGCTGGTACTGGTAAACAATGAATAAACTCTGATTAACACCGTATGACCCGTGTTCATGATTTCAGGGTCATGAATGACCAAAGCTCTCAATTTCCAAGAGATAGATGATCACCCTGCTTAGGTCTGCCATTTAACAATAGTGTACACTACCCCCCCAACCCCCTGCTCAGTTGACCAGGTGGGCTGCTAACTCGTAGGCTCACTGTGCCCAGTCAGTAATGGCCTCATTGTACCTGTAGTACACTTTTTGTAGATTCAATAGACTTTTTTAAAACGCTTATTTTTATTTTATGCTTATGAGTGGCTTGCCTGTCTGTGTGTCAAGTGCACCTGTCCATGTAGAGTTGTGGATCCCAGAACTGGAGTTACAGCCAGTTGTGAGCTGCCATGTGGGTCCTGGGAGTGACACCTGGGTCTTCTGTGAGGGCAGCCAGGGTTTCTCGCCTCTGAGCCATCATCCCAGCCCCTCATTAGAGTTTTTAAAACATGCCAATGCCAAGAACAAAGGACTTAATAGAATTAAAAAAAAAGGTTCACATTTAAAATTAATAGTTTGAATTTTAAAATTTCTTTCTCTTGACAGTACACTGGCTAGGAGAATACTGAATCAATGTGAGAACATTTTTCTTTTTAAAGAGTATCAAGGAATGAACTGTACAAAAAGATGAGTCTCATCAAGGCACACGCCTCCCGCCTCACACGGCCCTTCTTGGCCTCTCCTTCCTTTTCCCAAATAGTGCCATTCTATTTTCATGCCCCTTTCTCTCTCTCTCTTTCAAATCTAGAGTCTGCATCTGGTTTGTTCTATTTAACATTCGGATCTCCAATTGTATCTGCTTTCTTGCAAGTGACATGAATTGGTCAGCACCCTTAGCCATCAGAGCAATGCAAACCCAAATGGTCCTGATATTCTACCCCAGCCCAACCAGCATGACTGTCATCAGGAAGAAAAATAAATGCTGGCAAGGCTCCTGGGGAGGGACCCGGAGGGATAAAAAAGCAGCTGTGTTGTGTGCAGACACGCACCATGCCTTTGTCGGCGGATACTTAGGCCGATCACTTGGCCACTGTGAAAGGTCCCGTGATACCCAGGTGTGCAGGCATCCCCACGGCGTGCTGACTTCCCCTCCCTTTGGTTATGTGCGCAGGTGTAATGCAGCTGGATGATAACCTGGGAGAAGCCTTTTATGATTCTGCTTCTGCTCTCGCTCCTGATGCACTCTTAGACCATAAGTTTAGAGAGTATTCTGGAAAAAGCAAGGTGAGGAAGGTGGCTGGGTAGAAGCTTCAAGAAGACAACATTCCCTGTGGGTATGCCATATTTGAGATGCCCACCTGTTAGACAAGCAGAGAGTTCAAGGAGACAGCTGATGAGTCTGGGTTTAAGGCAGGTACATACATGTGGGAATTGTAAACATACCACCTGAATTTAACATTATGGCGATAGATGAGAAAAATCGGAGACAAGAAATAGGTGGACATTAAGAGAAGGGGATGATTGTATACTCTAGAACTCAGGCAATTAGGACAAGTCTGACTGAACATTCATATGTTAAACATCCATCAGATCTTCAATTCCCACACCTGGCCTTCCTGTATTTGACAGAAGCAAAGAGATGCTTTACTCTTTAACAAACGGTGGACCAGAGAGACTGGTGTGTGCATGTGTGCACAAGCCACTTGAAAAGATCTCTGCCTCATGGACTCAGAGAACCCCACCATCCGCCTAGGATCAGGGAAACTGAACAGCATTATGATGAATGGCTCTACAGAACTGATCTCAGAGAGCCCAGCCAGGGCTAAGATGCAGTGGCCAGTCAGAGCCCCAAGTGTACCAAACTTCCAACCGGTTCTTTCAGGCTACTGTCTAAAATAGAAACTCTTTGCCAACGATTCCCAGAGAGCACCACTGACCCGACAGGGAAGAAATGCTGTGGAGAGTTTACTCAGCTGAGTTAGAAACTCAGTAGAGTTAGAAATAAAATTTGAGAACAACAACAAAAAGCTAAAGAGATAGAAAATGCAGCAGAAAAATAATACCTAAGAAATGGTCCACACAAGCACACAAGCTAACTAACGTAAGAATTTTGTGTTTATGAACAGAAATATGTCTATTTTATGGAAAGTCCTCAGGACAGAAAGCACCAATTTCCACAATGAAGGAGTCAAAAAAAAAAAATTGGGCAATGGTGGCAGATGCCTTTAATCCCAGCACTTGGGAAGCAGAGGCAGGCAGATTTCTGAGTTCGAGGCCAGCCTGGTCTACAGAGTGAGTTCCAGGATAGCCAGGGCTACACAGAGAAACCCTGTCTAAAAACAACAGAAAAGAAGTCAAAACAAATAAAACCTCCACTTCATAGCACAGGGCCACAATTTCAAAACCACCAGAAACTAAAAACTGTGCAGCAAAGAGGCAATTGGGCCTTTGTGTTATGAGGCTAGGTCTCACTGCATAGCTTCGCTGGCCTCACACTTACAGCAGTCCTCCTGCCTCTGCCTCCCAAGTGCTGGGATTATAGGCACTCCACACCAAGTCCAACTTCTGCCTCATCATATTTCAGTGAAGTACCCTCGCTTCTTCCCAGCCTATCTCCCACAGAATAGCCACAAAATGCAAAGCAAGCTGAGGGCAGCCTGGGCTCCTTTTTCAAGGGGGGGAATCTGTCTCTATATGTTTAGGAAGGAGAACTGGATGGGAGATACCAAGCATGACTCCTTGTCTCATATGTTGTGTTTTATGTTTTCAAAAATAAGAAAACCAGACAGCAAGATGGCTCACTGGGTACAGGTAACTATCACTAAGGCTAGCTACTGAGATTAACCTGCAGACAGAAAGACAGACAGACAGACAGACCCATACCCACACACAAAGTGTAAAAAACTGAAAGTAGAGCACAGGCACCACCAGTGTTTCATTTTAGCACGGAGTTGAGGTAAAGCTGCTCTATGTAAATTGTTTAAGAAAGTGAGCACCCCTGTTCTATGTGGCTGGTCCAGGGAGGATGATGTGTCCAGCACTAAGTGGCTGGGGCACGCAGAGTGTCTGAGCGGTTGCTCTGTGCTGCAAGGCCGTCTGTTCAGAGATAACTACTCTTCTGTGTTCAAAAGAATCTGCCGCTACTTCTCAGGAAAGCCTTCCTGCCCATTCCAGGAAGGCTGACAAGACAAGGTCTGACACGGTTTGCAAAGACAGTCAGATGAAGCCAAAAGTAAGAGAGAGAGCTGAGGGCGTGTGTGTGTGTGTGTGTGTGTGTGTGTGTGTGTGTGTGTGTGTGTGTGTGTGTGTGTGTGTGTGTTGGATGACTGCAGTAAATGTGGGAAGGAGGTAAGGACTGAAACATTTTTACTAAGACAGAAATCACAACCAAGTCTGTGGAGGTGGAAACATTCCCTTGGTAGCCCTTGCCTCTTATGGGCGTGGCATTCAGGGGGAGGAGTTTGTCCTAAGCTTTGCTCTCTCATCTGTGTGGCCTTGGTTAGAAGGCTGCTCACAGCCTAGTTAGAAGCTACCACAGACCTAGTACGTGTACCACAGTCATGCGTGTGTTGTAGGTGCCAAGCCCTTTGTGTTGGCTGTGACCACACAGCTTTTGCTGACGGGTCCTCTTCTCTTCTGGCTTTCATACTCCAGCTAGAGAAACTTCAACAGTATTCCTGCCGTAAGAATAAAATCTTATTCTATTTTTCAGTTGAGGTAAAGTGATGGCTAATAAAGCAACTATCTTTGCTAAGAACAGTGACATGGTATAGACAGGGGATGCTAGACAAAGTATGTTGCCCACCTACTCATTTCCATCTTTGTGACCATAAACTAGTGACATAGAAAATGACCAGCTTAAAATTAATTGCTAAGACAAGTGTTAAAATGAAGGCACAGGGCGGGGCTCAGAAAACAAAACGCAAAGCCTCCGCACTCCTAGGATGTGACCCAGACACTTGCCAAGTGCGCTTCTTTCTGCACAGGGAATAGACAGCAGACGTGCCCATCATAGGCACGACCAGGTCTGACCCACTGGGATGGAATATACCACCCCACAGCCAACACCACAAGGAAGACCAGCAACTCATCTCTCTCAAACTCTCATCAAAGGGGGACATCATATCTAATACCCATTAAGTGACGTCCCCACTCAACAGCACACCCTGAAGTACAACTGCAGAACTCAGTCCCACTGCTATCCACACACCTCTAGCAAGAACTTCACACGGCAGTTACAGTGTTCAGTATGAACTCCACTCTAAAATACACAAGCAAACTTAGACACACCAAAGCACACATCATTTACCACATGGCATGGTCAGCCCAAGTACATAACTAAACAATGTTTGTTTTGAAATGCTGAAATTTGCCGGGCGTGGTCGTGCATGTCTTTAATCCCAGCACTCGGGAGGCAGAGGCAGGTGGATTTCTGAGTTCGAGGCCAGCCTGGTCTACAGAGAGCGTTCCAGGACAGTCAGGGCTATACAGAGAAACCCTGTCTCGAAAAAAACCATAAAAAAAAAAAAAAGCTGAAATTCTTTCTGGAATTTAATTTCCCTAAGTTACAGGTAACTAAAACTCAAGTAGACAAGTCAGAAGCAAAGCAGAATGATGACTAATAATTTTAAAAATAATGTTATATAATTACTGTAATTATTACTGGTAAAGTTTGTTGAGAAAAATAGGTAAAATTCAAGATCTGTCAATACATGATCCACTAACTATATTACCAAAACTGAGAGTGACTTTGACAGTGACTGCTATCTCTCATGAAGGCACTTCTGTGCATTTCTTTCATGGTTTTTAATTTTAAAGTAAATTGGTGAGAAAAATATTTAAGTAGATGTAAGGTGAAAAGACTTTTCAAAGCAAATTTTCCCAATTTTGATTAAATTCACTGACATGCTATTTAGCAAGCAATAACTAAATTCAAGGATGATCTTTATTCCCAACTTTAACTTATATTTATACCTACTTCTTGGGTAGCACGTACTTTAAAGATATATATATATATATATATATATATATATATATATATATATATATATATATATATATATATATATATATATATATATATATTTAATATAACCTTAACTGTATTGAAAGACTTTAAATGGTGTACAGTTAGCATACATCTTATTATTACAGTACTTCCCCTTCTCTATTAGAAAAATACATCCTGCAAAGAACAGAAATAGATTATCTGATGTTACAGAATTTAGGTTGTCTTTCTTTTCTGTCACATTTTCTTAGTATCTGGAGAAACCCATATAGGCAGCAGGTCATATACCGATCCAGTTTTTAAAAAAGCTCCTATAGTACAGCTCACTAATTTATGGCAGTAATTGGATTTGAAATAATATCTAATGAGAAAATCTACCTGAAAAGAGGAATTATGTCGCAGCAAGCACGGGATGTGCAGAGGGGCAGCTGAGGGTAACTCAGGCAGGTCCGAAGGTGAAGACATTTCCTCAGGGAGCCGCTAAATAAAGTGCTCACTCTGGGAGCTCCCAGGGCAGTCACAGAGAGAGCAGGGAACAGCACGGAGACTGGCACCTATGCCAGGTACAGAACTTACAGGAAGGTACCATTTAGATGTTTTGCATCCTAACCATAACTCTGGGATTTCTTTGCTTGGCACTTGATTAGCCTTTGTGAGAGCCACAGGAAAAGGAAGTTTTATTTGGAACTAGAGGTTTGAACTTGTAAATTCTTTTTTTTTCTTAATTTAAAACTTGGTAATTAGTGTGTATGATTTGCTCATATGATGTATATGAACAGTACATCTCTGCCACTGTGTATGTGTGGCACTCAGAGGACAGCCCTGTGGGACTGGTTTTGGTTCTCTCTTCCTGGGCTCTGGGGAACAGGTCACCAGCTTTCTAGGTAAGTGCTTTTACTTACTGACTTATCTTGCTGGCCCTCCTAAATCCTTTCTTTTCCAATTTCTGCTAGCTGTATTACTATTTTTAAAAAGTCTCTGATCTGTAAAAACGTTTATATTTATATCTACTTCCTTTGAACCTGCATGTAATTAATTCCTAATTTATGCTTGCTCTGCACATATATACTTGCTTCAGTGAACAGATGTTCAAGGGCACATATGCCCAGTCTCTCCTTTCCTCCTGCCTCAGTTACTCTGCAATGTCTCTTGTAACAATGGCTCTGGGATAGCTATTCCTGATTCTTGTTTCCTTTAAAAAAAATCTTCTGACTGTATTCTTGTATAAAATATCCTGTGAGTTAAAGTTTAGAAATACTTTTCACAGAGAACACAAACTGAGTCTATTCACAGTAAGTTCACAGGAAACCCACCCTGGCTGTGACTCACTGTGAAATACAGAAGCAGCCCCTTTCCCATAGCCTGCAAACCAAACACAAACCACCAAGTAAGATCTCTATGCCTGAAAATACCATCAAAGCCTGAAATGAAACTATACATCTCATTTTCTGGCCTTAACTAAAAGTCTTGGAAGTTCGGTGTCATTCAATATCCAACTCACATTGTACTGTCTTCAGTAAAACTCTCTAAAAAATAAAAACCCAGAGGGAAAGACAGGATGGGAATGTGTGGGGATGGGACGACTGGAAGGCAAAGGGAGAATGGAATCAGGAGATGGGAGTCAAAACAAACTCAGAGTTAATGTTTCCCATAAACGGCCTCACTAGTTAGTGTGAGGCCTTGTCCTCATTACCCCCCACAGCCTGCAATAGCAAGCTTCTATTCAGAATGCCTTCAAAACACCACTACGGTAGTACTTTAGGAAGCATCTTTTGTTCTCCACAACTCTCACTTAAAACACGCTTTAGCACCTGTGCACAGCAGCGTTGGCAACAACACACTGAATATGCCTTTAATCCCAGAGGCAGAGGTGGGATCAACCTAGTTTACTGAATGACTTCCAGGATAGCCAGGTCTGTACAAGAGATACCTTGTCTCAAAAACAAATGAGCGAACCGGGCGTGGTGGCACATGCCTTTAATCCCAGCACTTGGGAGGTAGAGGCAGGCGGATTTCTGAGTTCGAGGCCAGTCTGGTCTACAAAGTGAGTTCCAGGACAGCCAGGGCTATACAGAGAAACCCTGTCACCAAAAACAAAACAAAAAAAACCAAAACAAAACAAAACAAAAAACAAATGAGCAAACGAAAATAAATAAAAATCAAATCAAAACAAACAAAAATCCAAGCAAGCAAGCAACCAAAACTAGATTAAAATATAGCTCATTACCATAACTCCCAATAATTATAAAGATAGGCTTCTATCAATAGATGTAAGAAATGTCATTACCTTAAGACAAAGTCATAGCTGACCTTATGCTGTAGACAGGAAAACAACTGCCTGTTTTAAGAAGTGAGCTTAGCGTTGAGCCCTCCCTGCCCTCTCTGTCTCTCTGTCTTCTTCAAGACTCAGAGATATACCCATGTACTGGGCTCCCTCTGCTGGCTCTGTAGTTATGGCTGATCCAAGATTTGCTATGCAATCTCATTAGAACACACTGAAAGGAACGAGTTTGCTCTGTCTTAAATGTGTAAACCAGCTCCTCCTTCATGTCTGAGGAACAGACAAATGAGATAATAAAATGAAACTAATAGTATTCTCAGAGACAGAACCCCTGACCCCTGACTCTCAAACACAGCACAGGAGCTGTGTTACCTGTTATCTAAAACCTGAAGCACGCTATCTGCCAGACGGACTGTTTCCTGTCCTCGTTATGACTGATAAGGGAAGGAGACCAACAGTGGATGGTGCCCAGTGTAAGGAGGCAATTGGAGATTTCCCAGCATAGCAAACACTTAACACTTCTCCTAATATGCTTCAAGTATTTACTTAAAACCCATATCACAGTTTTTGGCTTGGATCCATGGTCACCCTATGTCTCAAGTCAGTAAGGAGAATGTGGTCATTTTGCTGTTCTTGTCAGTAGTGAAGGCAACTAGGAGGAGAAGGAAAAGCAGGTGATAAGGTGGCTATCCAAACAATGACCAGTAAAGGGCTGGGACACTTCATGAACTCACCGTCAAGAGTATTGCAGGGCTCAGTGGGGAGAGACATCCCCACCACCGAACTGATTCTCATCTTACATGTTATCTTCAGATTTCCATACATGTGCCGTGGCATGTGTGTACGGCACACACATACAATTTTATCTACAATGTACACATTTCGGTCCCTGTTTCAGAGGAAAGGTAAGGGACATCTCTATTACATCCTCTGGCTCCAGCTGCTTGCTGTTTTGTTCACTCTCCATCAAGAGAGAAGCTAACAGCAAACGACACTCTCTCCCAGTACTAATGCACCATCCTAGAAAAATGAAAGCTTTGGGCAAAAGATCCCAAGCGTAAATCTGTTTTAATCCCTTGTTTATTACTAGGGTGGAGAGGGTAAATCTTTATTTTCAGTGGAGCAAGTATCATGTGCTACACCATAGAGTGTCATTAGCCAGTAGTATAGGTTACATAATATTTGATCCCAAGTTGCTTTTATGTAATATACTTAATTATTTGTCAAGTAGTCTGTTTTTGGAAAACTGGTAGCTTATTGCTAGTCTGATAAGAAGACTATTTAGACAGACACAAACTGTCTGGGATTATAAAATCTAATCTGTTCAGACTAAAAGTAAATATTTATTCAGCTAGAATATACAAGTCTATCTTTGTGAGGGAGAAACATTTGTTTCTCAATGAAAGATAAATTGTTATCGCAATCATGCACCACTTTTATTCAACATGAAGTTAAAAATCTATGTTCATTTTGAATCTGGAGGTGATTAGCTGTTACTTCTGGGGAAAGGAATTCTGGGAAAGCATTTAAATCAGAGAACAGAGTTGAAAGAAGCATCGTCTCAGTTACTCACAGTAAACAGCAAATGTCAACTTATAGCAAGGAAGGGTGGCCTATAGTAAAGCAGGCTCTTCTAGTTTCCCTCCTATTGCTGGGATAAACACAAGGACAAAAAGCAACTTGGGGGAAAAAAGGGTTTATTTGGTTTATGTGTTCCAATCCCAGCCCATCTTGAGTCAGGGCAGGAACTCAAACAGGGGCAGAGACAAGAGCCCTGGAGGAAACGGCTTACAGCCTTACTCTCCATGGCTGCTCAGGACCAGCTCACCAGCTCACCAGGCACAGCACCACTGTAGAAGTGGCTGGAATCAAGTTTGTGCTTATTTTTAATTGACTGTCTCAGGAAGAAGGAAAGAAAAAGAAAGAAAAAAAAAGAAAGAAAAGAAAAGAAAAGAAAAAAAGGAGAGAGAGAGACAGACAGAGAGAGACAGACAGACTGACTCTGGCCAGAAAAGTCAAGGATAGAATAGAGGCTAAGATGATTTTTTTTCTTAAAGATTTATTTATTTTATGTATATGAGTACACTGTCCCTGTCTTCAGACAGCACCAGAAGAGGGTATCAGATCCCCTTACAGATGGTTGTGAGCCACCATGTGGTTGCTGGGAATTGAACTCAGGACCTCTGGAAGAGCAGTCAGTGCTCTTAACCACGGAGCCATCTCTCCAGCCCAGCTAAGATGATTTTACAAGAGAAACTCGAGGCAAAAAAATGTTTTCCAAGAACACCACAGCTATGATGTTGAATACTACATTTACATGTCAATTAAAAAAATTCTAATTGTGATATAAGTGTATCTTAATTTGGGTGTGACTCCCAGTTCTATAAGATAGACAACTGACTTATAATAAGGAATCCCCACAATAGGACACTCGTATGTCCAGGATGCAGAATTACATCATGTACGAGCTTGTTTAGAGGAGTACCAACTTTGTTGAATTTTGCTGAACTTCAAGGAATGAGGGTTGGGCCTTAACAGTAAAAGGTCTCTTGCCACTTCCAGCCACTCCCTCTCTGCTCTGGTTGCCATGTTGTCACTATCATTATTGTGCTGGCAGTTTAATGTCAACTTGACACAAGCTAGAGTCACTGGAAAAGAGGAGCCTCAGTTGAGAAACTGTGTCAATAAGACCATGCTATACACAAGTCTATAGGGCATTTTCTTAATTAGTGATTGATATTGCCGGGCATGGTGGCGCACGCCTTTAATCCCAGCACTCGGGAGGCAGAGGCAGGTGGATTTCTGAGTTCGAGGCCAGCCTGGTCTACAAAGTGACAGGACAGCCAGAGCTACACAGAGAAACCCTGTCTCTAAAAACCAAAAATAAAATAAAATAAAATAAAATTAGTGATTGATGGGGAGGGCCCAGCTCACTGTGAGCTGTGCCATCCCTGGGCTGGTGGTCCTGAGTTCTTTAAGAAAGCAGGCCACAAGGAGCAAGCTAGTGAGCAGCACTCCTCCATGATCTCTGCATGAGCTCCTGTGACAAAGTTCCTGCCCTGCTTGAGTTCCTGTTCTGACTTCCTCTGATGAACTGTGATATGGAGGCATAAGTCGAATAAACCCTTTCCTCCCCAAGTTACTTTGGCCATGGTGTTTCATCACAGCAACAGAACCCTAAGACAGTAATGGATGCTACCCTTCTGAAACTGTAAGTTACAGTGACAGCTCTTTAAGTTGCCTTGGCCATGGTATTCTATCACAGCAATGGAATTGTCACTAATGCAGTGTTCTTCGCAGACACAACAGAGTACTTTTCTCTAGGCCTGCCACACTCTGGCACTGTAAGATAGCACCCACTGCGGGACGCCAGCCCTGTGGGGAGGTTTGTCTCATGCACATCACTTAGTCTGTGGTATTTGTTAGGCAGCTAGAGCTGACTAGGACATGGAGCTACATTGTTAAAGCAGGCTCACTCTCTCTTCCACTCCAAGTCAACACAGGGTTCTTGACTCCCCAAGACCAGCAGTGGAAACTTTGTCTTCCATGGAAAAAACAGTAGAGTTTTTCCATTTCTTGCCATTATTTACCCACACTGCTCTGTCTGCTGGGGAGGAGCTGCCTTCCTCCAGCGTTCGATGGAAGACAGCTGAGCCCAGGCTTTCAGCTGCAGCCATAACTCCTCGCACACTGAGACCATCCAATAAACTATTTTACAAGCAAACTGATTCTAAAAGGAAGCTCACATGTCTAAGGATTGGTTACTGAAGCAGGAGAGAAGCAGAAATCTATACTCCACCAGGGGGCCGATGTTTAGAGCAGATCTCAGAATTGTAGACAATTATCAGAGTGCTTCTGAAACAACCACAGTCCAGGAAATTATAAAAGCAAAGCCACAAAGAGATGCACAGAGCCAGAAAGAAGGCTTGGCTCTGGAAGCCAGAAAGGATGGCCTCACAGAGGAGGTGCCATCCCAGCAAAGACCAGAAGATGACATATACAGTATGCCGAGACTGAGGGAAGAGACATCGCAGGAAAAAGGAACAGATGTTAGTGGCCAAAGAAGGATATGCTCATTCACCCATTGATAACATCACAAATCTCTTCTGAATGGTATTTAAATCTTAAAAGATATAAATCTATGTCTCCATTTTTACATGCTAAGAATACCCCCTCCTAGCTAATAAGTTTTACACTTCTTATTTAGAACATAAAATTAAATGGCTAACTTACTGGGCTGTCTTTTACAGTGACTACAGGATTTGTCTGCAGAACAGAAACTGGGTTTGAAATAGGCAATGCTAATGGAGACACCCTTAAGGATCTCTTGTTACAACACGAGAACTATTATAGTCAGTTATCTGTCATGTGAATGTCACGTGACCATGAAATCCTGTCTTTCTTTGAGAAGTGAGGATGCCCTTGATGGCACTGGGTGTGAAATAAGGCACATGAGCTACCAATATGTAGACATTCAGAGTTAAAGTAATCAAGAAAATAACCATATTAGCATTTAAGTACTTAACATTTAACAGGTATTATGCTAAGTGTATTGCATGAATTACCTCATTCATACCTGTCCCGATGCCCAGGAAACAAAGCTTCCCTACTCTCCCCATCTGTGCTAAGTTTTAAATAGTGACACAGAATAACCAGGAAAATCAGTCTCAATTGAGGAATTATCTAGATCTGATTGGTCTATGGGTATGTCTGTGGGGACTACCTTTTTGTTAACTGGCCCAGCCCACTGTGGGCTACAGTATTCCCTAGGCTCGTCTCAGACCTGTATGAGTAAAGAAAGGCAGCTGGCACAAGCAGCCAGCAAGCATCCTTTCTTTCCTCTCTGCTCTTAACTTGGATGTGATGCAAGTTATTCTTGTGTCCTTGCCTTGACTTCCTTGCTGGAAGGGACTTGTATTTGGACCTGTGCAGTGGAGCTAGAATTGTAAGCCAACCAACCGCTTTCCTCCCACGACTTGCTTTGTTTGGGATACTTTTATCACAGCCACAGAGATGAAGCTAGAACACTATCTCTCTTGCTAACTAGCACTGGCCTCTTGGTTGCAGAATGAATATGTGCGCTGGTCACCTGACTTGACATCACAACACCACAGAAACACCAGCTTCTGTCCTTCAGCACCAGTGGCCATTCCTGCACGCCCTGCTGGACTGCTGATACCTACTTGCAGTTTTGTTTTTGCTTTGGTCTTTGCCCTGCTTTAGGGTTCGACCAGGCTCTTGTACAAACCAGTGCATGCTCCAATAGCGTGCAGCTGTATCCGCAGCACAGTGTATCACTTCTGATACTAAGGACTTTAATTTTTCTCTTACCTTGTGCTTTATTAATGATGTGGGAGTAATTAGGAAATGGGGAAGCCGCGTGTCCTACTGGAGCAAGGACAGTCTCCCGCAAAGATCCGTCCTGTCTCCACTTCATAGTTCACTCTCTTATGATTGTCTCCTATTACTCATGCCCCCTTTGTTCTTCCACGGCCTTTCTTATTAAACAGTGAAGCAGACTAAACTGTCCATATTCTCTTATGGGGGGCAGGGCGCCCACCTCACCTCCCTGCTTTGGCTCTCAATATTTGAATCACAGCCCTTTTCTCTATTTCAAACGGCTGCAGACTCTTCTATCCCCACGTCTGATCTCAGTTCTTCCCACGTCCTGTCCCGTTCCCCCGCTCTTTTCTCCTAAATGAATCCCTTGTGTCTCTCACCCACTCTTGCCTGTATTTTCTTTTATACCACCCCATGCTTGGAACAAACTTACTTCCTACAGTGCCCATCTTCCAATTGCTGTTCAAAAGCCACACTAGTCAGGAGCCTCCTGAGAACAACAGTCTCTGCACATGTCCTATTAACGAACTGAACTGTTCACACGAACTCTTTAAGGCTCAAATCTGAAATACTTTAACTCACTGCTGTGTCTCACCATATTCTCTCATATCAGAGTGAATGTCAGTTCCTGAAAACCTGACAGAGAATGAGCTTTCCACTCCACCTTTATCTATTAAACAAATGCACAATGCAGAGAGATCTTGTAAAAGACAGAAATCCAAACACTGCCCAAGAGGACAGAGAGACAAAGCCACACAGGTAGTCATTTGATTGTCAAAGGACAGATCACACTCACTGAAGGCACTCAGAGGGAATGACTCGAGTGTCATGGGAGTTGGTGAAGTAGAGTCCTGGTGTCACCCTGCTCATGTCACAGCATCTGTTCAACTCTAAAAACTACCTCTGTGCCTCTTAGCTCACTGGCAGTCAGGACAGTGATGCTCTACAGAGGAAAGTTGGGAGAGTAAGATGACGACAGGGGCTGGTGAAATGGCTCAGCGGGTAAGAGCACCCGACTGCTCTTCCGAAGGTGATAAGTTCAAATCCCAGCAACCACATGGTGGCTCACAACCATCCGTAACGAGATCTGGCTCCCTCTTCTGGAGTGTCTGAGGACAGCTACAGTGTACTCACATATAATAAAATAAAATTAAAAAAAAAAAAAAAAAAAAAAAAAAAAAAAAAAAAAAAGACAAGTAAGATGACGACAGGAAGCCAGCACCTTGCATCAGGACCACAGTCTGGTATAAAGAACTAAAGTCTCAGCATTTCCACTAGCAAGTTTTTAATTTTTATTCTGTAGTGAGACGGGGTCTTGCTATGTAGCATGAGCCTAGAACTCACTACCTAGGCCAGGTTAGCCTCAAAGTTGTGGCAATTTTTCTGCCTTGTCTTCCTGAAACAGGAAAACATCAGAAAGATATTTTTAATGAAATAATACATCTAAATCAATGAAAAGTAAACTTTCTTCAAATATTTGAAAAAGAAAAAAAAAAAAACCAACCAATCAAATAAAAAACAAAAAACCCCCAAGATCTGTAGGCTGGGATGTAATTATACTTCTGGGAAATAATTGTATTCTATAAATACAGGGCATCAGAAAAAAGTTTTCCTAACCGGACAACCTCAGAAAATGCCACCTGATAACCAGTTTCTGAACAACTGCATGACAAGTATGCTACACGTGCCATCATGCACGTGTGTGGGGAAGGCTAATTTTATGTCTTTGGTCCGGGGACTGTGACACACTTCCATGTTCTCTAAATGAGTAAAGTTATTTGGCTGCAAAGACGACTTGCTTATCACTTCTCATTCTTGAAGGCAAATCACACTACTCCAGTGAGCACATGTCCCAGTACATGAAAAGCAGTAAATTTTGTATGTCAACAGATGTCCCTTCAGGGATACAAATACACTAAACACAACAGAAGTAAGCAATGAGGGCAAGAGTCTGTCTTGCTCTTTGGGATAGTACTCGCACTACCATGGAGCAAGGCTACCATCGATTTGACTATAGAAGGAATTGAAAGTGAAATCCACATTGAGTGGTCCTCACATAAAGATCCATGTGGAAAAGAGAAAAGACAGGATGTGCAAGTCCCCCATCCAGGAGTAAGTTCTGTCTGGTGCAGTTTTGTCTCATTAGCTCAAAAAAGTAAGATGGCGTGGTATAGGAGGCATGTGTTGTCTGGAGGAGGTGTGACACACAGACAACAGAAATGGGAGTGAGCTTTTCAGATCTGTCTGCTCAGAAGAAGAATGGGTACAAGCTTGGTATGGCAGCACATACCATAATCCCACAAGGCAGGCAGACCCTCATGAGTTCAAGGTCTACACTGTGAATTCCAGGCCAACTGGGAATATATAGTAAGACCTTGTTTTTTTATTTTTAGAATCATGGGTTCAGCTGTCTGTTTTTTTGTCTGTGTTTAGATGCTTTGCAAACTTCTAAATAACATATAGAATATCAAAAAAAGCTTTAGTAACAGACTATTCTCAACATCTTGATCCAAAGTACACTAAAAACCGAATGACCTGTACTTTCTATGAAACAATGAGCTAAGTCTAGAAATAATACCTACTTAGCATGTGGGCAGGCAGAGCAGTAGGAGACCAAGACTGGACAACACAAAGGGCACAGGCTGGTGTGCATTCCGGCAAGAAACTAGTAGTTGAGGCCTTTCAGCTTGGAGTGCAGAGTTTCAGCGGAGCAGTTCAGTGAGAACACAGGGCCTTCATGGGTACAGACAGCTCACGCTTCTCAGTGCGACATTCACGAGGAAGGGAAGGCGGATGCTCTGAGTATGAAGTAAGATCTTTCTAAACAACCACGCAATGGGAAATAGTGATGATTCTTGCCACAGCCACACAAGTGTTAAACAAAATCTGGTAGCTGGGATATCTCTTGCATTTGCTGCTTGGTGCCAGTCACAGAAAGTAACTCTTCAGAAAGACAGTTTTAAAGCTAAGGAAGATGGGAGTTCTTCTCTTCAATACAGTCATAGCACATTGCTTCTATGGCCTGCATTGTATGTTCAGTGTTGATTAAGATGTGGAAACGGCAAGCGGGAAGCCCCACGGGACAGGCGAAGGCCCCCTGCAGTACAGCAATGAGCATTTAACGCACAGTGATGATCTTTGAGTAGATGGCTTATGGATCATAAGGAAAAGCTCCAGAAGCTTTGGTACAATTAGCTAAACTACAGTAAGTCCTCCCCAGACCTGATATCTTTTAAATCGAATATGTAGAAATATATATTTCTGCAGCTTTTTATTCAGATTCTAGATTAATATACTAATCTTTCTCTTACTATCTGACATTTTGCAGAAATGACACTAGGCATCATTGTAGCTATCGGTACAGAATGGACTTTCGGGGATCATTAAAGACACCACCAAATCCCCAAAGCCACATCTGTCTGTTTACTTAAAGTCACTCAGTCACCAAACAGGGGAATGACAAGGAAACCAGACCTGTCAGCCACCATTCCAAATCATGTTCAGTTGCTGACTCCCAGTAGTAGTTAACAGTAGGACTTATCCTTTGGGCTACCTTGGAAGTCTATATACATGCTTATGTTATAAAATCTGGTTTAACCATCTGAGAGGCCTAGGATGTGGTTCAGTGGGAGAGCAATTCCTAACATGTGTGAGGCTCTGGTTTCAATCCGAGCACAGTGGTGGGTGAAGGTGGGGAACGACAGGATCAACCCCAAACAAAAAGCCAGTGCTAGAAGAGAGAGTAACTATGGGGTGGGGAGCAGGAAGGAAAAGGTTGGGGAGACAGAGATTATGAGTATCTCACAACCACTCACTCTGAGAACCAAAATAATTCAAGCTTCTACCGAAAGTTAGAGGCAGACTTGGTGTCCCGCGGTCCCCCCCCCCCACACACCTCCCTGGCCACGCCTCCAGTCCAGCTTGAGGAGCTGAAGCTGAGCAAAGCTGGAGAGGAGGCATCTGGGCTGAGCAGCTGGCTCTAGGATGCTACAACACAGAAGTTCAAAGAACAAAATAGCGCTTCCTGTTTACACAGTCTAAATCCAGACTCAAAAGTCCCAGTTTTAGAAGTATCTCCAACTGTAAGTGGGTACACAACAAGTTCAACTTTAGATACAATATAGCTAAAATGTCTAATAAATCAGAGTTTGAAAGTGGCTTCAGCATCGGCTGAAATTGCCTCGGACTTCTGTGACAAGCATGGGAGCCAGGGCAATGCAGGACAAAGCAATCCACCTCTACCGGTGCCTCCTCCATGGCGGCAGTTTCTATTATCACTCTGTGTGTCTGTACCTTACTCATACAGGAGGAGTATAAGTGTCTTAGTCAGGGTTTCTATTCCTGCACAAACATCATGACCAAGAAGCAAGTTGGGGAGGAAAGGGTTTATTCAGCTTACACTTCCACATTGCTGTTCATCACCAAAGGAAGTCAGGACTGGAACTCAAGCAGGTCAGGAAGCAGAGCTGATATAGAGGCCATGGAGGGATGTTCTTTACTGGCTTGCTTCCCCTGGCTTGCTCAGCCTGCTCTCTTATAGAACCCAAGACTACCAACCCAGAGATGGTCTCACCCACAGGGGGCCTTTCCCCCTTGATCACTAACTGAGAAAATGCCTCACAGCTGGATCTCATGGAGGCATCTCCCCAACTGAAGCTCCTTTCTCTGTGATAACTCCAGCCTGTGTCAAGTTGACACCCAAAACCAGCCAGTAACATCTCATAGAGTTATGATGAATACTAAAGCAATAATTGTTAATTAGAATCACATTTGTTGGAGAGATCAGGAAATACCAGCTATTACCAATGAGGACACTGCACATGGATATACTGTATCACGTGCAGCCTTTAAAAATCCACACAGTACAGCTAAGGTACATTTAAAATTAATTTTTAATGAGCTAGCTCTTATAAACAGCTCTTTGTGACATGCAAATGCACTCCAGTTTAAGCTCAAGCTGAGAACACACATGGAAACACGCTACACATCATTCTCTAATTCCTATTTCAGCTCAGACAGGAAACAGTGAAACACAGAACAGCTGAAAACTTAAATCTCTTTTGGTTTTATTTTCTGAGACAGGGTTTCACCATGTAGTCCTGGCTGACTGGGACTAGGCTGGCCTTGAACTCATAGACACCCACTCTGCTTGCAGAGTGCTGGGATTAAAGACATGAAGCACCTCACCCAGCTCAAAACCCTGAGACTGGAAGCTGTCTGCTAGGAATCATGGAGTATTTGTGTGGTAAGACATGCTCATCTGTACAATGCTGTGACCATCAGGAAGATGGAAGTCTGATCAGAACAGGGACCCCAGGGAGGCTGCAATTCTACTGCCAGCTTTTGGATCTCTGTCCAACCATCCTAACTTTCTGGATTCTCTCTGCTTCCTCATCTTTTGTAGCCTAGAAATAATCTTGTCACTGTAACTCAGAGGGCTGGGGTTAGACTGAATGTGACTGCCACTGTGCAGCCAAACTGAAGTGGCTCTCCCTTCCTCCTCAGGCGTGTGATGGCTTAGTCACAAAGGGCTGGTAGGTGAAGCCTTAACTGCTGATTTACATCACTGTCTATTTAAGCTCGGGAAGTCAAATAAATGTGAAGGGCTGGCATCGTGACATGCCAAGGCATGGTGAGTGGGTGGAATTACTTTTCTTCCATATATGGGAAAGCCTGTATGTTTAACTCTGTGAGACACTCAGTAACCAAGAATATTTCTCTAATAAGCAGTTGTGCAAGTCTGCGTGTCTGAATGTGCACATGACATTCCCTGCAAATGGCAGCCTCAGGGGAAGAGCATCCAACATGTGGAGTTCTGTGTGCACTCCAATTGTCTGTACACACCGTCTAAATGGCATGAGAAAGTGTTCAGGAACTCTGACCACACCTATAGACCCACAGAACATATCAACTGTGGCTATGGTGTCTCCTTGACCAAGGAGATTACCACCTAAAAGGCAGCTGGTAGATAAAAGATAGACTACTGCTTTTAAAAAGCAAATGGAGAAACAGCGCTCTGCAGGAGTATCTCAAGATGGCTGGGCATAAACTTGCTCTAAAAACCATTGATTGGGTATCTTGTGTGGAGCTCATACCCCCAAACCAGAAGGCAATTGGAAGTGTCCTAAAGTCCTGGAATGAGACCCTTCACACCAGGTTGGCTAGTCTGAGAAACCACCAACGATTGACTGGGCTTACTACTAGGCCAATGTAGCAAAGACTGGCTTAGTGGATGATTTTGAAAAGCAGTATTATGCTCTGAAGATTCCTGTGCCTGAGGATAAACACACAGCCCTGGTGGACAGGAGGGGAAGGAGGATGTGAAGAACTGGGCTAAGTTCGTGTCTGGATCTCAGCTCAGGATCCAGGAGTATGAGAAGCAGCTGGAGAAAATGAGGAACATAATTCCCTTTGACCAGATGACCAGTGATGACTTGAATGAGATCTTCCCAGAAGCCAAGCAAGACAAGAAGAAGTACCCGTACTGGCTCCAGCAGCCCATGGAGAACCCATGAAGCAGCCCAGGAGGGAGCCCTGGCTGACGTGAAATAAAGTATTTACATAGTGCAAAACCAAACCAAAAGGCAAATGGAAATTTCATACCCTTCCTTCTTAACTCTGTTGCCTCGGGTGATAATGATCAGGGTAGTCATTCTTCCCATGGGATAAAGATGTATATCATTAATAGGCACCCTTTTCTATAGTTTAGCAATTAATTTAAATCCAAAATTTTCCCCTTTGGATGGTCACTTGTATACAGTACAGCTGGGTGTCTGTTGTTGTTGTTGTTGTTGTTTTTAAGATCACCAAGATGGGCCCTTATAACATTTATGTTGAGCCAAGTTGTTAATTCTGGTGTTCACAAAAATTTACCAACCTTCCTGTAAGGAAGACACTTTTCTAAACACTTCTAATTGTGCACAGTGTAAACTTACCTTTTCTATCAGGATTGGGGAGGTGGCTAGGGGGGAAGAGTGAGTGCTATGCCACCACGGGGGGGGGGGGGGTTTCTGAGTTTGAATCCCCAGCAATCACATTTAAAAAGAAGAAGAAAAAGAGATCTGGTAAGGCTGAGCACTGGGGGAAGAGAAAGGCAGGTCCATGATCTCCCTGGAAGGCCAGCCTAGTCGTAGCATGAGCTTCAGGTTCAGTGAGAAACCAAGTCTAAAGGGGATGGAACAGAAGCAACGGAAGACACCCAATGTCTTCCTCTGGCTTCTACATGTATATGCATGAGTATGCACTCTCTCTCACTCTCTCTCTCTCTCTCTCTCACCCACACATGCATGCACACACATACATGCACGCACATGAACATAAATTAAAGTTTTTAACACATACACTGGTATGTTTTATTCCTTACTATATAGGTAACTGTCTTCTTGGCACAAACTGGGGTCATCTGAGAAGAAAGAGCCTCAATGAGAAAATTCCTCCATAAGATCAGGCTTTATACAAGCCTGTTAAGGCATTTTCTTAATTAGTGACTGATGGGGGAGAGCAGACAGAGTAAGCCATGGGGAGGCAAGGCAGTCAGCAGGACCCTCCATGACCTCTGCATCAGCTCCTGCCTCCAGGTTCCTGCCCAGTGTGAGTTCCTGTCCTGACTTCCTTTGATGATGGGCAGTGATGTGGAAGTGTAAGCCAAGTAAACCCTTTCCTCCCTAAGTTCCTTTGGTCTTGTTGCAGCAGAGAAACTAGCAAGACACCTATAAAACTGAAATTGCATCTTGTCATCCTGCTATAACCATTTGCTTCCATAATTTACTTATACACCACAACAGAATTGTTTTGGTGGGACGAGGTATAAAGCTTGTTAGGGTGATCCTGTTTGGAAATTATTTCTTAGTGCTATGTTTAATTTAATGACACAAAGTTAATTTAAGATAATTCTCCTTCTCTCTGTGTTCTTTTGCTTCCTGGAGCTACAGAACACGTTTTTAGAAGGAGTCTTTCAAAGTGTGTTGACATTGCCTCCACAGCCACGGCTTACCAGATCCTTAATAAGTGGACAATATGTAAAATCTTTTACTGGAAAAAATTCTGCAACTTATATAACTTACATATTCCAGAAGAACGTAAGACCCCTTGTCATGTGGCTTTTCTTCATCTTTAAAAAATATCTCTGTCTCTCTCTCTCTGTGTGTGTGTGTGTGTGTGTGTGTGTGAGAGAGAGAGAGAGAGAGAGAGAGAGAGAGAGAAAGAGATTATCCCATCATCCACTGATCCTGAGATGCACCCTAAAGATCTCACAGTGATATAATAGGACAACTACCTTTTCATAACTAGACAAGATAATCTTTGAGGAAGTGGTGGTTAGAAAACTGATCAACTCTTTCAGGAACCTAAAATCGTTCATTCTTAGCAAATATAAGGTTTCTACGGAGTAGCCAACTCTGACAGCCGCTGCCTGGGATCAGTGACTAAACACAGACATAGGTCTGAGTAAGCAAAACAGCACTCACCTGGCACGTGTAAGACCCATATGCACACACACACACACACACACACACACACACACACACACACAGCACTCACCTGGCACGTGTAAGACCCAAATGCACCCCCCCCACACACACAGCACTCACCTGGCACGTGTAAGACCGAAACGCACCCCCCACACACACCCTCTTGCCCTCAACAACAGTCTATTGAGACTGGGGCCATAGCTCGGTTGGTATAACAGTTGCTAACATTGAGAAGCCTGGATTCACCGACCACCCCTCCTTACCAGGCCCAGCAAGCAGAAGGTGACAGCCAAAGACGCAGAAGTTCAAGCTCATCCTTGGCTAGAAAGTGGGGTTCTATGAGGTCAGCCTGGCCTGCACCAGACACTATCTCAAACAGCACGACACAACTGTCTAGTGGGAGCAGGGTGAGGGGAGTAGAGATCACCTTAAGAGAGATCTTTTTTTTTTTTTTTTTTTTTTTTTTTTTTTTTTGAGACAGGGTTTCTCTGTATAGCCCTGGCTATCCTGGAACTCACTTTGTAGACCAGGCTGGCCTCGAACTCAGAAATCCACCTGCCTCTGCCTCCCGAGTGCTGGGATTACAGGCGTGCGCCACCACACCTGGCCTTAAGAGAGATCTTAACCACTCTAGAAATCAGTCTGGCGGTTCCTCAGAAAATTGAACATAGTACTACCGGAAGATCCAGCAATTCCTCTCCTGGGCATATATCCAGAAGATGTTCCAACTGGTAATAAGGACACATGCTCCACTATGTTCATAGCAGCCTTATTTATAATAGCCAGAAGCTGGAAAGAACCCAGATATCCCTCAACAGAGGAATGGATACAGAAAATGTGGTACACTTACACAATGGAGTACTACTCAGTTATTAAAAACAATTTATGAAATTCTTGAGCAAATGGATGTATCTGGAGGGTATCATCCTGAGTGAGGTAGCCCAATCACAAAAGAAGTAACTTGATATGCACTCACTGATAAGTGGATATTAGCCCAGAAACTTAGAATACCCAAGATACAATTTGCAAAACACAAGAAAATCAAGAAGAAGGAAGACCAAAGTGTGGATACTTCATTCCTCCTTAGAATAGGGAACAAAATACCCATGGAAGGAGTTACAGAGACAAAGTTTGGAGCTAAGTTAAAGGATGGACCATCCAGAGACTACCCCACCCGGGGATCCATCCATCAGCCAAAAAACCCAGACACTATTGCATATGCCAGCAAGATTTTGCTGAAAGGACCCTGATATAACTGTCTCATATGAGGCTTTGCCAGTGCCTGGTAAATACAGAAGTGGATGCTCACAGTCATCTATATGATGGAACACAGGGCCCCCAATGGAGGAGCTAGAGAAAGTACCCAAGGAGGTGAAGGGGTCTGCAACCCTATAGGTGGAACAACAATATGAACTAACCAGAACCCCCAGAGCTCTTGTCTCTAGCTGCATATGTAGCAGAAGATGTCTACTCGGCCACCATTGGGAAGAGAGGCCCCTTGGTCTTGCAAACTTTATATGCCCCAGTACAGGGGAACGCCAGGGCCAAAAGGGGGAGAGGGTGGGTTGGAGAGCAGGGGGGAGGGTACGGGGGGAGGGTATAGGGAACTTTGGGGATAGCATTTGAAATGTAAATAAAATATCTAATAATAATAATAATAAAACGAACAAAAAAAAGATCTTAAGCAATTCTAACATTTACAACAAAAAGTCTTGAAAAGAAATGGCAAAAGGTGTAGGAGCCAAGAGAAGAGGGTGGGATGGACCTAGATTTGGCCGCAGCACCAGTACAGACGTGGCCTAGTGTCTCAGGATCTGCACTCTTTCTCCAGGACACCAGTCAGTCTTGAGGGGAAGACAGTAAACTGGAGCAGAATACACCCTATGTTAGATGATTTCTAACAATTAACAGCTTAACTGTGTTTTCTTTCTGACGTTTCTAATCTGGACTGACTTGTCTGGTATTGATTTATGTTACACAGAGCACAAGCGGTAAATCCGTACGGATGAGCACAACATCTCAGAGCACAGAAGAAGCCTGATGACAAGATCAAGTACTGAGGATGTAATTCAAAAGGAAACCATAATGGTTTAAGTGGGATGATACATTTCATTTCATATCACAACAGCGGCACAGAAATCAATAAGGCATACGGCCACAACAGAATTATTAAGACAGTATCAGATGCATGAAAAATTATTGCTATGGCTTCAAATATTTATACATTACAGATTTTGTGAGGGGTGCACTATGACAAGATTGGTCTAGCAGTTTTAAAAAACTCATTTGAGGAAACTCGTTTTAGAAACTGTCTTAGATTCCAGATGAAGTTGTAGACATTTGAAAGAAAAAAAAGGGGGGGGGCACCAGATGTGACTTTTTAAAAACCCTAGTATAAAAAGACACCAAAGGGGCAAACAAAGCCAAGCCAACCATTTAAAACCTGGAGCTCCTCCAGCTCCTCCCGGGGACCTGTGCTCCATCCAATAGCTGACGGTGAGCATCCACTTCCATGTTTGCCAGGCACTGGTATAGCCTCCCACGAGACAGCTATATCCGGGCCCTTTCAGCACTATCTTGCTGGCGTATGCAATAGTGTCTATGTTTGGTGGCTGATTATGGGATGGATCCCCAGCTGCAGCAGTCACTGGTTGGTCCATCCTTTGGATTCAGCTTCACACATGATCTCTGTAACTCTTTCAATGTGTGCTTTGTTCTTAATTCTAGGAAGGGGTGACGTGTCCACATTTTGATCTTCCTTCTTCTTGAGTTTCATGTGTTTAGTAAATTGTATCTTGGGTAGTCTAGGTTTCTGGGCTAATATCCACTTATCAGTGAGTACATGTTATGTGAGTTCTTTTGTGATTGGGTTACCTCACTCAGGATGATACCCTCCAGATCCATCCATTTGCCTAGGAATTTCATATATTCA